>CACRXP010000896.1:146343-167699 GCA_902702965.1 Spirometra erinaceieuropaei | reverse complement strand
CGGACCTTTTTGATTAAAACAACCGTCGCGATAATCACAGGACGTGACGGAACCTAACGTCACTTATTGAATGGACTTTAATGAGGTCTGAGACGACTGCGGCTTGCAGTATGGATGACTAAAAGCGCACTCAAACGTGGAAAGGAATCTAATTTACGAAGTTTCTGCTTAGCCTCATGAACCTGCATACTATGAATTCCGAATTCATCAGTGATCTCCACTTATCGATGGATTTATCTTACTTCCTCGAAACATACCTTTAATGCGGGGTAGTGCGAAAGTCCCGGCTACTCGGCAGAATTCTAGTTTCTGTAATTCCTCAGTAAAGGTGATTTTCCCGTGGAGGTTAGCGTATTTTGGCCAGAATTTCACCTAACCCATCTTCTATGCTTGCAGTTGTCTTCCACGATTTTCTAACAGCAGATTTAAACCCAGGGTAATGTTAGCCTGCTTACAGGTGTCGTTTTTCCGTCAAATTTTCTATCGGGTCACTTGTATGAATTAATTGCACAGGTTTATCCCCCATATTGATGTTTATGTATTGCACAGGTGGCATTCCTGGATGAGAGAGGATTGAGAAATCCACGTGCGAATGTTCGTTGTCGATGTGCCTACCTGTTTAGTCGACTGGTTAAGTCTCACAGGTCAGTTCCTCCCATTTTTCATGGTATTGCCCACTTTGGAATTGTGTAAAATCAGACATGCTAGCGTTGATTGGCAGCCAAATAGTTTATTTTTCCCGATCCCGATCTACGTTGAATAATTCTCGGCATCGAACGTGCCAGTTGCATTCTCATCAGAACTAGATCTATTGCTGGCCTGAAAGGCAATCAGTAGAAGACTTACCACGTGCGAGCATTATCGAACAAGTGCCACATGTCTTCATAATTTTTATGGCTACCAAAGTTATCTGTAGCGAATTGCCGGCGCCCCCTTTGGTCGAAAACTACAGTCAATCTTTTGGGCGGTATACACGATTCATGGGCACACAATCTTCAAAAGCAGTAACTCAACCCCCTCTTGTTTCTGCAATCCCTCTAATCATTGTCTTATCGCGGATGCTGTACTATTGCCGTGAATTGAGTGTGCACACGTGCATGCCTCTATGCACAACGCCCTGCGTCTACTCACCTAGTTCAGTTATACGCGTAATCGCTTGAACCGCTTTCCCTGCTTGACTTAGCTCGCGGATCAACCCCCGAACGCTATGATAACGTCCAGCCCAAATAAATTTGGCAAGAGAGCGATGTCGCCTCGGACCCCACGGAATGAGTGCCATTAAGGCCACGTTAAAGAGCCGTTGTAACCTGACTATCAGTCCACCAGCCCGTCACCCCACACAAGCTCACGCTGGGCTGACTGCGAGGTCCGAGTTATCCCGTCATCTGGCAGCCTTCCAAGCTACGGCCTTTAGCGCACCGGGTTAGCTTTAATCGCGTCAAATTGTTTATATTGAGGAAACTGCACTGAGACGTCGACCTCGCTCTCTCTTCCAAATCTCGGGCATCAGACTGCTGTCCGATGCCGGAATTGGGCGCAGTGGCTGGCAGAGCTAGAAAGCCTGTCTGCGCGCAAGTCACCATCCCTGCTCCCACTCTGCTGTGGAGCACACGGTGGACATAGTCGAAATCGATGGCCGAACTGTTATGCCTACCTTCAAACTTCCCCAGGGCTCACGAAGAAATGCTGAAGTCAACGCATGCACACGCTCATCTTGTGGTCGATCGTCAGTGCCCGAAAGCGTATGCCAGTAACCGAAGCAACCAAGCCGGCTTCGTGACCAGGGCTCTGCCTAGCTGACAAGCTGAAAACGAGGGGTCCTTTGTCTCACCCTTGCTCTGTTCGATTCTTCCCACCCACAAGATATGCTGCCAGATAAAGATCCCTATTATCTCCAACATAGGCCTCACTTTATCAGAGCGCATATTCCTCGCTTAGATAAAATAAGCCCTTAATTTCGAATTATAGAACGTTTAGGCCTCTTTTTTCCATTTCTGGGCATCAGAACTACTCTGGCTCCCCATGCCGAGCAGATCCTCCGAGAGCTAGAAGGTCTCCTGCCCCTGGATCCAACTCCCGAACTTCCATCACAAAGGACTGTAGGCTTAGAAAACGGCACCACCAAGCCATTGTCCAATGGTGCTCAGCATCAAAAGTTCATCTCGATAACGGAACAGAGCTTCTTATATGAGTCTGCAGCACATCTCATACTCGCCAGTACGCTTCGTAATGCAGCCCCCAATGGTAATGGCGAGAGTACAACTGACTCCCAGACCCCACATCTCTTCGCCATGTTGCTGAGGCCAATCATGATGCAGTTCCCCGAATTGGTTCGCCTGCTCGCTGCTGAGAAGGATCTCATCGTTGCAGAATCGCGTGGAGTGGTGGTCAAGCAGGCGGCCGATCTCATCACGTAAATTTCACTTGTTAATTTCACAACTTCAATACCTAACCCGCTGGGATATCTCCCGTGTAGCTCATATACGATTTCCTCCGCCTCTCCCACGTCTACCTAGCCGCACAACGCGAGTGATGTCGGCTCAGTCACCCTTGAACCCGGAATTCATTCCTCTCTTCATCGATATCCTTAATGTGATGGTGAACAGCATGACATACCTGCCCACAGCGCCGGGTAGTCCTGGTCGGGGGGCAGCTTGCACGGGCATCCGAGCCTACCTGCACCGTTTGATTGTCTGCATTGGACCCGATTGCACTATGCCCTGCCAACCATCTAAAGACGGACACTCCAATGGTGGTCTGTCCAGCGCATCTGAATGGCTAATGCTAGCCATCTCCTCCATCATGCCTCAACTCATTGGTGTAAATCAAGATGGCACCGCTTTGGTAGGAGCTGCGGAGGCGGACATTGACCAGCGCTGGCGTGAATTACGCGACAATATGCCGCTCTTCAATCAGATTGCTTCCCGATACAAAGTAGGTAGTCTAGTGACCTTTTCCAACCTTAAACATGGCCTTGGACCTCTGCCCACCAATTTTCATGTTTTTTTCAAATTTATTTGGTAAGCAGACCCACTAAGTTCTTTTTAAGCTGGCCTAAAACGACTCCTACCGGCTTTTTGTCGACAGACGTAAACTACGTCAGGGGTGTGTGTGGCACGCTATGAACCGAGCATGTGTCGTGTCACGATTTAGCTGGTGTTTTTTTCACTGAAACACGATGGGAGGAAGGTGGGACTGAGGCCAAATATTACGGCCTATTAACCATTTTACCTCTGAAAGCTGGCGATTGGAGAAGTGGGTCCCCTAGACCAAGGGCCAGGATGCGGTGGCTTTTTAGTTTATAAGAAAAAGAACCAGGTTGACGCTGCTGAGGGGTCTACTTCACTGTATTCAGAATCCTACGCCAGTTCCCGTTCCCCGCACAACGATAATTCCCGTCGAGTACGACGACGAACCGCCGGTATCGCTAGGAAGTATTGTAACTTAAGTCCTGTTTGGATCGTACAGAACCTATGTCAGGCTCGTAACAGATAGTAATCATGTTGGCATTATTTGAGGTCGTCAGCTCTTGACGGTCCGAAAATAGATCTTTCCGAAGGTTGTTTCGTGATAGCTACTTGTGTTGTATTTTTTAGTATTCGCATTAGAAATCCGAAGGTGCCCATCCGCAGCATTTTTGTCGGCTTTCAAATTCGACTCGTTAATTCTTCCCTGAATGCATCTGTGCAGCATGACATTTCTAAACCAACGGAGTTATCACTTATGACAGTCAGAATTTACAATGTTAACGTTTCCTCAGTTCTTATACCTCCTCCCCTTTCATTCCCGACCCATGTTTTTCTACATTTGTGTGAAAATGTCTCATGATCCCGATGATGCTCAACACGACGATTCTTGTCTTATTAGGCCCCTTTTTGATCTTTCAGTTCGGGTTTCATATATTCCTGTTCTTTGCGTGTCACAGCATCTCCACTCACTGATTTGCGGTTTCGTCATCTTTCACGCGCGCGTTATGCACGTGCTTATTGTGCGCTTCCATGGGTGGTGGTGGCGGCGTCCACACCCAATCCTTGTGCAGCGTCGTTATGATTGGCTCTCGTTTTTTGACTTCGATCGTTGTGATTGGCCCTGCTAATGTTTTGTCCCCACTGCGTCAGCGCTGTAAGCACTGCGCCATTCGCCTTACAGCTGTTCTGGCTAACATCAATGCTGGTTTGATCGCCTACAGTCCATGGCACGAGTCATGAATACTCGTGAGGATTCGGCCGAATATGGTGCGTACAGGGTCCCCGGTTCCCCTAGAGTATGGGCAGGGACCCAGTCCGTAACTCAGTGGCGACTTCCGTCATATCATAATTCAGCTTTCACTTGTGATCTTGAGCCACAGACTTCGATCCAAGCATTTAGTTAAGTCTGTCTCCACCAACAACTGCTGGTGCTTACGCATCCTTTATTCGACGTTTGGAACCAACCAGTGTTCGCAGAAAGCAAAATCGCGCGAAGATTACGGCGGATGAAGCAGGTCAGTTTCAGAGGCGATGATGAACTTAATTGATTTTGAAGCTGATGCGTCGTCAGGATTCAAGGCGAACTCCGGAGGCTTCATCCTGGGCCACCTCTAGCCAGATTTTCAGATACTCCCAATAAACGCTCATTTTGCCTTGTTTTTGACTCATTAATGCTTTTATGCTAAATATTCAGCTTTCCTTTTCGGATTTTCATGCCCGGCATTCTTCTGTTGGAGTTGCCGCCTGATATACGCAGATAAAATACGGGATTACCAGCATCGTGGTGCCTTGCGCTTCAATTTGACTCACTTTCAAGAATCCGTACCCCACAAGAAACGCTTCCAAGCATTTATCCTGTGATGTTTTTTTTATTAATAGGAGGGTTAGTTCACTTGACCCAATTGTAGTGTATGGGTCTAGTTGCGTACTAAGTCAAGCCGTTTTTCGTGCGAAAATGGAGGTTCCCTTCAATCAGACCGACCCGAAACCTATTTATTGCAACAAGCGTCATCCGCATGCACAATTTGTGCACACTATCCGGCGTATTCTCAACCGACTCGGAATTCGACTGTCATTTTTGGCCACTTGTATGTAATGATGACCGACGTTTGCAAAACACTGCAGATGTACGTCACGGTGTTTTTTTTCAAAGGTGAAGGGTTTCTGAAGTAGGATAAATTGGAAGAGTGACTACCGAAATCTAGACTACCATTGAGAAAAACTGGAACGACGCAGCTGGCTTATTGATTAGCGAGGTTTCAATTAATTTTTGTAGTGGCCAGATAATTGATTATTTTGTTCCTTCCTGAAGCCGTTGACAATCCTGCTTTACCACGCTTTTTCGGTCACCACATTGTCTTCATAATCGTTATTTTTGAACGCTACTCCTCACAGGAACGAAGTCTACCCTTCCTCACTGCCTGCTTGCCTCCGCTGGTCGGAGTCACACTGAACGCCCTGTCGGAGCCGTTGCACGAGACACAATTCGTTGCAATGGATGAAAGGAAGTGTCTCCGCCGCAACTTCTTGCAGATGCTTCAGGGTATCAGCCAAGTCCTGCCCCAAGGCCTCCTCGTTGCCCTTGGTCCAGACGCTGCGAACGTGAGTCTCGTTCCCCTCTCAGCTCTACTCTTTCACACCAACAACTGTTGACAACTTATTTTTGTTCCCGTCGCTCCTGTCTTCCTGGATTCAACATCTTTAAACCGACTATAAAACGGTAGTGTTGATTCTCAGCGACTTTTCAATTCGTTGCATGCACGACAGCAATCACTCCAACTTACTTTTAAAAGAGGATTAGAACATAGCTCTACGACTCCATTTTCTTAAATGTGGATTTCCGTTGCGCTACTTGCGTCGCTACGTGGTTCTGGCCAGATATCCACTGCAAGCAATTAAAAAAGACTTATTTTTGATCAAAAAGCTAATCACAACTCTACCAGGTTTCGTGGGAACAAAGTCGTCTTCTTGTGTGTACTTAAGATTGGTTCTGGAACCGTGTTTACGGTGACAGTGTTTTGTAAAACCAGTTTTTTATTTATTTATCCTCATATTTCTAAGGAACATAAGCATTATACGCTTCCAAACAATCACAGCATACTTTGCAAATAGGCTACGCGTATACTTCTGCAAACTTCTGAAAACCTTTTATATTTTATCATTATTCGGCAGCCGACACGTTGTTCTTTCCAGTCCCTACTTTGAAACGGCTTTGCCCCCTAAAATGCTAGAATAAAAATTTTTCTTTCACCATGATCGAAATCATTATCAAATCTTTATAAAAAATCGAAAGTATCTCGGGTGGTTGGGAAATGTCCTCATAGTGTCAGCCTGTTACCGTCTTTGAAAGAGCCTGGGTTTGTACTCAATGGTAATCATAATTGTGACCTCACTTAGATAATATCATCTTCTTCTTCTTCTTAGAAAGTTTTTATCGATGTTTCAGAACTTTTGGTGCCTACTCTGTGTACATGATAAATTGGTCAGTTATGTGTACGTATCTCTTATCACGCGAAAGTGTGGTATTTAGCTAATAAAATCGTTTTTCATGCATCGGACTGCACAAACGAATGTAGATTAAGTCCTCCAAAATAATTCCTGAAGGTCTCTTCATTTTTTTGATGTTTTATGTCTTGCCACCTGCTATACGTTACGTCCCCTGCTCACCGGAAAAGGTGTTGTCATATCCAACTTGGACGGCTGGACGAATAAATGTGACATTGGCAAAATAAAGAAGCATTTGGCTCACCGAAGGCCCATAATGGGAGCTTTTTTTAGTACTGTTGAGCCCATTTTGAACACAGGAAAAGTGAATTTATGCTCAAGAGGGACGGTAAGGTCAACTATTAACGTTGACGCGTAACGAGATTTCAATTTACAGTGAAGAAACGGTGAAGCGACGGATATTTCCGAAATCGTCGATGTGACAGTTTGGTCGTCCATTTTTTTTATTCCTATTGGCAACCTTTGTAAGTTCAGTCAACCTACCCTGCCAAACCGTTGTGTGGACGGGGCGAAGGTTGAGAAACAGGCAGAATTTACTGGCGTCATTAAATTCAAAATTCTTCACCACCTTCGCCGATTCAAATTTACCTCGGAAAACAATGTCTAAACGTTAATGTATTTTGGTAATCTGGAAATCCCGAGAACGAATACCACCAGATTAGGCTTGAATTTTGCCTTACGCATGCAGACTTTTTCACGGACACGAGAAAGTGGGAGGGCGGGTTCATATTGCAACGGCCCCTAGTCTGTTTTGGTCCGAAGTAATCACGGCTTCATGTATTTGAGACAGAACGTTCTCGAATGCTGATAATGGTCGTTTGAGTCCAATTCTTTAAGGTGCCCCGCCACCTTTAGCCTTCGCCCAAGAATTGGTGCTTTCACTGATACATTCCGCTTTCCAGAGCAACCAGACTCCATTCTGTGGTGTGTAAGTAGAAGCTCAATTATCCTCAACAAGGATAGGCTAATCAGGAGGCACGATAAAACCTCAGTTCGATGGTACCACTGACCCATCTGCGCAGTGGGCGCGCGCATGCATAGGTTTGCCTGTCACAGATACCGTTTTCGATATACCTGGCTGAGGAAAAAAACTGATTAACCTAAAATTGCACCATATCTTTGCTGGTCTACTTCGGTCGCCCTCATGTTTTATAATTGTCTGCACCATCACTAAATTTATCTAGGCGCGACCCATTATTATGGAGTGAGCCCGATTCCCTCCTAACAACTTTGGATATTTATACGCGAAGTTATTGGCTAGTCGGGCCAAAGAAAAGACTGATGATCGTAGGCCAATCGTCCAGCTCGTCAACCTCGCTGGCCACTGTTCTGGTGTTGCGCACTGCACTCGGGACGACAGATTCCTCACTACTTCCCAGTCCCGTCTTGCCGCCAAAGGTGCCTGAGAGCTGCCGTAAATCGACCCTACTTCTCCCGCCCCGTTCTCTCCTTAGGTTCTCATGTCTATCGTGGCTTTGACGGACGCCTGTCTGGCGCATGACGACGCGGTTGGAATGAAGGCGGGCTTCGCCCTCTTTACTGCCATAGTTCCAGTGTGTGCCCAAGAGGCGGCCTTCTATGAGGGTTTTATCCTCTCTCACCTCCTCCCTCTCTGCTTCCTTCTACCCGCCCGGCCGGAGTTCCGCCTTAACGACGCGCAATTCGTTCTGGCATTAAACGAGTCAGTCGGCTGTATCCACGTCATCAATTCTGTTAAGGTGAACTGCTTTTTTGATGGTTTTACTCCAGTGTGTATTTCCACATGGCTATTGAGTACTTTGACTTTGTTGTGTTCCCATGAAACTAATTGTTCTTGTGGCTCAGAGCCTAAGGCCTCCTTTTCCGGCCACCCACTACATATGCACTGAGGGTGCCTATACACTTCCTTCGGATAATGACGTCGTCTCCTCAGTGTTAAGAATCTTCATCTTTTTTGCTCTTCTAAATGAGAAGTAATTTTGTCTGGTGTTAATTGTTGCAGAAGTGCCTGCATTACTGGCTGCTCCGTCCCACTACATACTACCATTATTCCATTCCTTTAAGTGGCTTGTGTAGTTACGCAGGTAGAACGTTAGTTTCCGACATAAAACTTCTTGACCTAGGGCAAAGGCGTAACGATGACGTCTGCGCTTCCCCTATCGCCACCTACTTCCATTGAAGTTTTACACTCGCTCGAGAAACATTTCGCGTACTGTTTTGCAACTATTCCGACAATAAGCAGTTAAACCAGCTCTGGTCACAGCCGATATAGGAGTTGGTGTTCCTTCGAGCTGTGCGTGATTACTCCCGCCGTAAACGGAGATTGTTGCGCTTGCTTTCTAAGGGTGTTTTATTCCATTTCTTGGGAAATTATTTGGACTCGCCCTCTTCTAGGCGTCTCCCGGGAATTTGTGAATTTGCATTGCGTCCTCGAACCTATCTAGGAAACAGCTAGACTTAAAGTCCCTAAGAACTAACATACGCTTGCTATTCACGTAAAGCCTCCAAATAACCTGTGCCGCACCATATACGGCCGTAGTCAAGGGCACATACATAGTCCTCGCGACTTGACTAGCGCTTTCTGTCAGCCCCCGTGGCTGTCGCTCTGGTCTAGCGTAGCAGCGACAGATCCCGTTCGAGTACGACGTGATTTGACCTAAGCATCTGGACAACGCCTTCCACATTTGTATGCGACCATAGGTCAAATGTGGACGCAACGCCTTTCATGGGTTGGTGTGGCCCATTTGTTGCTTTGTCCAACAGTGCACAACCCGTTTGGAGGTCATCTTCGAAAACTAGCAAGAATCATTTATGAGTAGGCACATCGGACGTGGTCTGATGTCGGAGTCGCATGGTTGCATACTGCATTGTCAGTTCTTTTTTAATGGATTTCGAAGACCATTACAGTCATCTCATATGGTGCCTGATATAAAATCATTGAAGAAATGGAAGGTC
Organism: Spirometra erinaceieuropaei; assembly: GCA_902702965.1. Taxonomy (NCBI): domain Eukaryota; kingdom Metazoa; phylum Platyhelminthes; class Cestoda; order Diphyllobothriidea; family Diphyllobothriidae; genus Spirometra; species Spirometra erinaceieuropaei. The sequence goes on along the minus strand of CACRXP010000896.1, from coordinate 158,292 downwards.
CACTCTGGTAAGATAACATAGCAAAAAACCTGATTGTCGTGCGCTGGTCATTATATATACATATATTTTTATATTTATAGGGCCAAGTCTTTCAGGATTTTCTACAAAGCACCTTCCTACCTCAACAGAATCTCTCCACCCAGTACATTGAGTCCTACGTGGATAACCTGCGTTCCAACAGCTTGGCAGAGTTCCAGGTCTTCGTGAAGGTTTGTGGTCTTACCCTGTTGTTTTATAATCTTTCGGTGTGATGATATGAAGAGGACTGCGTCCATTTTTGGTATTCTAAGTTTCGCCCATATTTTCTCTTAGTGAGTGGATTGACTTACCGAAGACAGTTAACAGTCTCAGACAAAGGCCCACGAAGATGAGAAAAGGGTAGCGCTCCCCTACTACTGCTTCCTTCATATCGAAGTTTGCCTTTAAAAGTGCGTCTGACCACCAATGAACTGTGTAGCATCCTGTAAATTTCATCTAGCTGAGCACAAGATCCTACAGAATTCCAGAGAACGATTTGCAGGGGGTCGGTTTTCTTAAGCACATGGCACGTGTTGTACGGGACGTTCGTCTTTGCCGACAAATCATTACATGAATGGCGCTTGATGATAAACTTTCATAGTAGAAATGCAGACGTTCCATTCCAGCTTATTCTACGGCCAACGCAGGCAGTTGCGTACCTTTAGGCGAACAGTAGTCGAGGAACGTTAGTGGCAGTATGTCCGTCGGACTATTTTTCCTTCGATTTGTCAGTATGTGCAAAAACGCAGACTGTCTTCTCAAAACGGGGGTCTTGGGATGGACACTTGACAGCAGAACCGCGCATCTTTTGTTGGGAATAGTTCCACGTCAGCCTGTTAATATATCAGGTGTTTTGTCGTTGCCTTTCTAGAATTTCTACTCTTCCTTCCGGTGACGAGAACTGGCCCAGGCGTACGGCTCATCCGCCTCAACGCTGCTGTCGAAACGTACAGTGCTGCGTCGTTCACGCCGCCGCGAATGCTGTCGCGGAGCATACGGTGAAAGGCCAATTGACCTACAGTCCGCGTAGACATTCGCCTGCCGTTCAACTCTCTCTTCCGTTCGCTTTCTCATCGTTGTACAGAATTACTTTGTATCTTCCCCAAGCGCTCCCTTTACACTGGATAACCCATAAACCCCATTTCAATCCTCCCTCCACTCAGATGATCCTCGTGCTGCCATTGTACACTGATTTACGGGGTACTGTTCGAGCATGTAATACATCAATGATTTTCCCGGGAATTGCTGCTTTTAAAAGCCTCTTATAGATTGGGGGGGAGGGTTAACTTATGATGTCGGCTCCGCAAAGAATGTCAATTAGATGAAGAGTTTATTGTCGGAAAACCTGCGCGCGCAATTACTCATGATCCTATGCCTTAATAAGAGTGGGTAAATTTACATCGAATTCCGGTGGGAATGTGAAATATTGGTTCCCCAAGCCGGCGCACAGGGGGCATGAGGTCCACTGGGAGATTTTAATCAGCACTGTTCGGCAAGGCTAGTTACGGTCAACTTTTCCGGTGCAAGGCAGTCGGGAGTCGATCATTGTGATAGGAGCTGAAAGGCTCGGACTGACGATCTCAATCATTGGCTGACTATTTTACTCCTTCGTTGCGAAGAGGTGTATGCAGAGGATCTTGGATGGATTCGCTGGCACCTATAAAACTTGGAAGGGTTCGTTATTGTTGACTCGAGTTAGCGTCACTCGGTGGACCGAAGTCCCTCGAAGTTGTCACAACCACTTTGTGTTCATTGTTCTCTCAATCGACTCCTATAGTGCAAACTGCCGTAATCGCTTGGAGCTGCCTATGAAGCGCAGGGAATCGTATATTATTCCAGTTTCCACAAAGGACACTAATACAGCATCCGTCGAGTACTTATTGAATGAACCGGAAGCCCTGCCCTACGGGCCGGTCATCCATCCAGAAACGGAGGCGAAGACTAGGGGACCACTCCCATCAGGCCTTTGAGCCTTCATGACTGCGCAAGGAGCACTGCCGGCAAACACGTGGAGGACTGGAGCTGCCTCTTCCGGCGAAATTCGTCATGGTCAACCGACCATACCCCAGACCGTAGGAGCCAGGAAAGGTGGCCGTCGAGTTAGTAGCCGAAAAGCTTGACAAGCTCACGTCCTGCCGACTAGTCTGGTACGCCTCTCCGAGACAAGACGGTACATCCGTACTCTCACAATCAGGAATGATAGACAAACATCGCTGCAAATGTATCATGACTACAACTATAGGCATAATGTCAAATGACACGTCCGAGCCGCCGTCGATGGGTTGGATGGCCAAGGGAAGGATTTCGCGCACTGATGCCAAAGGGAGTGAGCTTGAGTATCACAACGTTGAGCCTAGTCATGGGCATAGTGAAATGCGAACTTTCGCCTCAAGGTCATCCCTCCAGCAGAACCAAGCCGTCAAGTACCTACGGCTGGCTACCATGTTCACCACGGTATTGTTGCTGAATGTTGGAGCGGCTCTCGTTGATCCGGCCTTGCTTTCACCAATGCCCTCGGAAGAGGGATAACCGAGGATCGCAGCTGTTGGTCACTATTATATTTAATCATTTCTATTCTGGTGTGTGCTTTAAAATCCGGCGCCAATTCCATGCAGTGGGTGCCTTCCGGAATTAACTGCTGACGGCAATCAGGCCTGAACTTATAACTGAAGAGAATTAGGATACCAGGAAGAGGAGTGCCATACACCCACAAGGCAGGCGTCCAGGCCTCTGACAGTGAACGCAACCAAGCGAACGGATATGTGCCGCCAGCATCATTATGCTTGATCTCGTGACCACAAAAAATATGCATCCGACACCAACGGGCGTCTATTTAGGTCGTATACCCCAGAGCAACTGCCTACTTTTCCAATCCAGCTGGGCCTACTTTCCATTTCTGTGTGAAGTATTGACACCAGGAGCATTAATGACACAGCCGTGTGCATATGCAGGTGAGACGTGCACGTAGACGCCACGGACTATCGAGAGCTTTCCATCCGTGGCGTCTATGCCTTAGCTACTTCCAACGACTTAGCCGTACTGATGACGCCTGCATGCAATTCTGCGACTTCTCCGACGGAAGTCAACCCATCCAAATTTGAATATATTCATCGAGATAACTCTCAGATGTTAGGTTACATCAAGGGTCGCCTCCGACGTCTAGTCCATGGTGAGACGATTTTCCTGACTGCTATTACCAGGGGTACACCTACCAAAGGCAACCCGAACATCAGGTGACTGAGCTCTGAGATAGTGCGGTCAGCACTGCATGCCCACGGCGAATGCTGGAGTCGAGTTAATCGAAGCTTCGGACACATTCGTCAGTGGTCATGCTGCTCAAATTTGGGAAATAAGTCAAATATCCGTTTCCCCAATGATCTCTGTTACAAGAGTGATTGCATTGCTGCTAACATGGCACTTCAGTGGATGAATCTCACCCTAAGCAAGTGATGATGCCTTGTTGGAAGGTCTTAGGACCAAAATGCATGAAGACAGGCATTGGATAACCAGTCAATGTCAGGACCCCCATGGTTGGCCGCTGTTCTCATTGAGCAAGCTAGGGCCCACTTTCGAAAAATGTGCACATTCCCAGCGCAATTTCTAGGGCGCTCTCACGATCCCGAGTTCTCTTTGTTGGGGTGATTGACCGAAGTAGATTCAGGAAAAGGCATCGGATAAAGACGGTCGCAAACCGTAGAACAGCGGCAGTCATCTTCTTATGCCATGCTCGGAGTTCATAAACAGCACTACGGTGAGACTGCTGGATAGCGCGCTTCTGGTCACAGAACACAATAAAGTCTTTGTCGTACTAGAAGAGGTGTCCGGATAATTCACCTTTACCTTCTGTAAGGAAAGTTGATGGTACGTTTAGCCGCTCAAATCGGTGATATTTGGTTGGTTGAAGTTCCGCATTGTAATGACTCTCGAGGGACTGGTGCAAAAACAGTTTGATGGCAGCTACCTGCTGCGATTTCACCAAGCGCTCTGCGCTGCTTTCGTTCCGGGGTTTCTTTCCAGTCAGTAGGCACGCAAGCAATACGGTCTCCAGCCTCCCTGGGCTTTAGTCTCATATGTGATTCACACCTGAGACATGCGTTCACTAGGGGGATCGCTGGTTGAATTCATTACTGCCGTTCATCCTACCTTTGCCAGCATTTCGTGTAAATTCTTACTCTACAAACCTATCAACGTTACACCTTTCTTAGCAAACATTTTTGGAAACAAAAAAACAGGCGTTTTAACTACGCGCGAAACCCCTAGCTAAGTTGGAGCTCTACAAAAAGTCCACTCGGAGGTTTTGCATGTACAGGAAATGACAGAAGAGGAATACTGAACAAATAAATAAAGTGCCCAAGATGCGAACGTTAGTAAAGTTCCAAGCTGTCGATAAGTTCTGGTAAGACGGTTCCGGCCTTGCCCTCGAAGTAAAACCTAAAGCAAAAACAAGCCAACGAACACAGATAAAAACAAGTTGATTCACTTTTAGTGAAGCAAATAGGCTACCATGTAGACGGTAATGTTTGGAGTCTTTCCCAAGTTTTACAACAAATACTAAACGGCAGGAGAGCTTCGGGATCTCATCACTCGTTCTGATTAGTGTGTATTACAGAGGTTACATACAAGAGGCACTTACTGAACCAAAGATGTTGCCGGGGTATGTTCCACGTTGACCTCGGCAACTGGAAACCCCCGTTCAGCCACAGTCAGGGCCAAACCGGCCGCCGGATAAACGACAGAGCTGCTGCCCACAACGAGGCAGACATCGGCCTCTAGGGCGGCCATATTAGCACGATCCAGATCAAGAGGATTCAGTGGCTCACCGAACCACACAAAGTGCGGCCTCAGCAGACCCCCACAGCCAGATTCGGCGCATCTCGGCAACTGATCAACTGGAATCGTTGGAACCGGGTTCTCTTGAACTTCGGGAGCGCTAAAACCGCAAAATTAAACAATAACCCGTGTTTAGATAACAGCCAATACGTGCGAGGGCGCTGACAAATCTAATGACTGAAACCTGGCAACAGGGCATTGAAGATCACCAGAGTGAGCTATAGAGACCAACAGCGTTAATTGAAGAATCCGTCAGTATGTTAAACTTGTGGGATAGGACTACACCCTGGAAACGGACTCATTCCTGGAGGGCAGATTTCTGCTGCGTCATTGCAGTCGTCACACTTGCTTGAGGGAAATCAGAAAGGGCTCCGAATGCGTTGCCGTCAAAAAAGGAAAACCAGGACGACCACTAGGGGCTTATTTGCGGCCGTCAACCAATCATATACCAACCTCAGGCCTGAAGACAAGGTACAACTGACGACAACAAGTAGAATATGAACGGTCATTGCAGTCTTCCGTGTCTTAGGCGGTAGCAGTTCTCGAATGTTGTTTTTCGTCACTATGTGTGAGCCATTTACAAAAGCTGCAAAGCGAAATGGAATCATTCGTACCCCGTTCTGTGATCAAGATAAATATATGGACGTCACTCCAGTGTGACCAAGAAAAAAACGGTCGATGACCTCCGCGTATGTAAACTACTTTACACTTAGGATGCCACAAAAAGCACAGTTGTTTGTACTAAAAATTGCACTATCTATTAAAAAAACCAGCTTCAAGAAAATTCACAAAATCCAGTGACTAGCCGAATGTGACAAAAGCACAATAATGATGGTGCAGATTGCAATACAAGCAGGTTCGGCAAAAGCGAAACCAGATCAAGTGGAAAATCAAGCTCACAAGTGGGTTCTGATTTGTCACGTGAAAACCCTGTGACTATAGTGGGTGCTTGGCTTAATGGTAACGCAGCGGCACAAGAGACACTTTTTTAAGGAGCGTTGATAGGAACGAGAGAGACGCAGATGCGACTTGAACAATAAAGCCGTGATTGCGCGCAATTGCACCATGTTTTGCTGATGGCTGCCGAATAGTAAACATGACCCGCCCTACAATGATACGTTGCCGGCGTGTGGCATTATGTGCTCGCGAATTCGGAAAAGTGGTTTTTGCATGCACATGGGATGACAGCACGACGCCACTGTGCGTCCCACAGCAGGGTGGGCGTAGGGACAGTTATCTCCGCGTAAATAAGGCTTTGGTCATAGTGGACTTTCGCTGCATCTACCGCACTGGCTCCTCCCTCACCCACCTCACCCCGGTGTAAAGAATACCGAAGGTGGGGTCGGGCGCAGCTAAAGAGCCCGTCAACGCGAGACATACACGTCTGATCAGCGCAAGATGGACCAGATTTTCACATGAACAGCATCGGGAAAGGGGCAGCTCGGATCATAACTGGGTGGGAGTGCCGTGAAGGACACATTCAAAAGGAGCCGTTGCAGTCTGACTCTCCGGCCAGAGAGGAGGTCCAAATTATCCCATCAATTGGCACCATCCAAGGCCACAACTTTTAGCGCACCGTGGAAGTGAAAATGGAGTCAGATTGTAGAGAAGAATATGTGCTCAGTGTCATGAGGACTCAGTTACCAGAGTCGGCTTCACTCTCTCTCTCTTCCCTCTCTCGGGCACTATTTCACTGTCCGAGCCGGCCAGTCACCTGATGGGGGAATAGGCACATGGAGAAACAACAGAGTGGCGTATTGAAAAAAAAGTAGTGTGTGCGCGCACAAAGTCGTCCGGGGAACGTTCTCATCAAAAATACAAAAGCAGTCCAATCAGGACTGAAAGGCTCCACAATAAACGGTAGCAACACTGTAACAGCCAAGTATAAGTTATGGAAGCCACAAGGAAAATAGAGTGCTCAAAGATTTTGTCCCAGTATCTTCTTTCTTGCGGTGCTGAATTTCCCTTCAAAAGCCGTTTCAGGCTTCGACTTCCCTGTCAATGATTTTCATTATACAAATAATAGTATAAACAGCTGGACTTGGCGGGTGTTAATATAGAAAGCGATAGCCATGAATACAAATGTCTACATAGAAAGTCAGAATATGGAGTAGTTGCATATAATAATCTAAAAGTGATGGCGACAAAACAGAACGATATTGAAATGGTCATTTCTGGTTTGGCTGCCATCATGAGCCAAGAATACCTAACGACGGTGAAGGCCACTCCAACATTACTCGCATAGCCGAGAGTGCATCATCTATAGCTCAGGGTTGGGGGCACCAGGCAAGAGACTGGGAGGCTGGTGGTTAAACGTGGTTTGGCGACACGGAAGTTCTCCACTTCCCCTAGCCTACCAGTGGATGTGTTGCAATTTCCGGTGAGATGACACAGTTACTTCAAAAGATAATTTCTCCATCTATGTATGCTTACTCAGGGTCTGAAGTTGTTTAACTTAGAAGATAGGCGAGTTCTAGATGGTTGACAGGGAAGAGTGAGAAGTAGGCACAACTAGGCCGGGACGGGGAAGATCAGCGGTGACAGTGGAGGCGCTTGAATGTAGGCTAAAGTTCATGCTTTGTAACAAACTGGATTGCCGACATCGCGATCACTTCATCGCCATCCGGGGGTATTGGTTAAAGATGTCTGCCTTTCTTATTCCTAAGTGTCCACTCGAGTAGCATTGTAGCTGTCCGTTTAATAACGCTCCTAATAGAGCATACAACACAATCGAAATCCGTTGCAACATCCCACGAGGCCTATAAGGAAGCTTGTTAATAGCGTTAAAATGCATAGTTATTCTTACACGGAAAGTATGTAGCTTGCTGACTAAAAAAAACTTGAAGGAAAATGCAACAGAAAACCAAGTTCAAAATTATATGGGGACTGAAAAATTTCTTTTAAAACCAAAAGATGCTCTTCCTCCGAGTATCCATTATGAGGATGATATGATTTGCTACTAAATGAGCAAAGGCGAAGGGTTTGTAGAGGTTTTCTACAAAATATGTTTCCATTAGCAAGGGCATCGAGAATTAACAGAGGGAATTCATACTACTTAAGTGGTCGCTTTTATCGAGTCCGGTTTTTTTATAAAGCCGAAAACGCGTGCATTCGAGGGCACACATCCTATTCTATCTGAAATAGAACGATACTACGATACAAGGTAATCAGTATTACAGCCTCACTTAAGTAATCCTTCCTAACTGCAAACGCATTTCAAGATTTCGGTTAACATTTCATGAGATCGAGTGAGGAAAGTGGCGTGGAAGCCGATAATTCTGACAGGCACACAGGAGCATAGCAACTGCACGGTAACTGCAACGTCTATATAGTCGAACCGCGATGCACCCCGGAACTGTCAACTATAATAGGCATGTGGTGGCCTAGCAGCCGCAGTAGATGTGCTATCACACGAAATGTATCTTCGGTCGGAAAAGAGTACGTACGACTGGTTATTCCGCAGCACAATCACAAGATTTCTCAGTCACATCAGGCTGCCGGGCTTTTAACTAGCTTCTTTTCGGCCGTTTGCAAAAATTACATTCGGTAGAAAACGACCACTTAAGTAGTATGAATTGCTCCTATTGATTTTCGAAGTCCCTATAAATTCAAATATATTTCATGGAAAGTACGAAAAAAATTACTTTCTTGTGCTCAGTTGGTAGCGAAGTACGGCTGCTTTAAATTTGAACTCGAAAAAGTGCATCTTTCGGTGTTGCAAAACCCACTCAATTCCCAAGTAATCCTGAACCTAACCCGCCGTTGAAATTATATATAGGGTTACCAAACTACAAGTTGTGTATCTTCCATGTAAGCAAAATCACGCACCATATATGCTATTAAATGATGGGGTATAGGGCTCATAAAATTTTGCGCTGGATATGGACCATATTGTATGCTTTAAAAGCACATTTTTTATGAGTTGACGTTCAGCAGTCTTAAAGAACTCATAATCAGAAACTTTTTCGGGGCAAAAAACGTTCTTTCCTCAGGCATATGCTTGGAAGATGTAATTTATTACCATCTGAGCACAAGAAAAAGTACATTGGCCATACTTTCTACAAAGCATACTTAAATGCAAAAGGACGTCGACAGTTAGTAGGAAAAACTCATCCTACCTAAGTAGTCGTTTTCTATTGGGTATGGTTTTTGCAGTCGGCCGGAAACTCATTCAAAAGTCGGCATCCTGACGTGACTAGGATGCCTTGTGATTGTGGTTCGCGATAATCAGTCGCGTGAAGATATTTAAGTGGCCTTTATGGTCGAAGACACATTTCAGAATCTCGATAAACAGTTCGCGAAATAGCACATCTACTGTATATCCTATACATACCGCAACACCTGGGCAATCCACTACACTTATCCGACTTTGTCTCTGATGATGGATTAAAGTGAGAATCCAAAGCGCCAGGCTAGTAAAGCTCTTGTTCCTGCGATCGTGTTTCCTTTACCACAGGCAAACATCTACATTACGGCTTTTCGAACTGACTGTAAGCAGTATGCACTCAAAAGTATGGCCTGTAGGAAATGATCGAGGGCTTAAAACAAACTCTTCATCTTACCCACGACCACTCAGAGCCGAACATATGGGACTGTCCGTGTTCACTGAGACCTTATTGCATCGCGTACACCGTACTTTGAAGAGACTTCCTGTGAAGGGAAGGGCAAAGCTTCGGGCATCAGTAAATGGTTAAAATCTATTCGATATGCAATTTTGCTAAAAATTAAATGCTAAGGCCATGCGCAAAGACTGTAAGTTGTCGTCGACATCGAAGAAAAATGGTGCCTCTTTTTAGCGCAGAAAATGCACTAGGACTGTCAAAAACTATCGACCTAGTAGTTCTTGTGACCTGCGTGGAAGTCCAGGAAGACGTGGTTAAACAAAGTACAACACTTTCGTTGCGAAAGGGGAAGTAAACGAGACAAAGGTTACTAGAAAAAGCTAAGTTAGGCAAGTGTAGGCTTCCGATTATTCATCAGCAGGCAGGGAGGGTAGATTAGCAGAAGTCTAAACAGCCAATAAATAGTAAGTAGGGGGGGGGGGGTTGAGGGTATGCAGAGGCCAGGCTTTGTAGTTTAGTTCTGTCAGGGACTGAGGGAGATGGAGGGGAAAGGTGTCTGACAACTAGCTACGTCTCTGTTTCGACGTGGCAGGTGTGAACACACAAGCTGGGTTCATCTTTGACCAGGGGAACCTTAGAACCTGTATAAACGCTTTGCGCGAGCGCAAGGTTAGGTTGGATAAGCGTATAGCCACTGCCTCCGCTGTCCCATGTATCCGCTGGTGCAGGAACTTGGAGTGTCTCACCGGCACTTCAGAGATGACTCGGAATTTTTGCATGGCGTCTACCCGGTAGCCGCTGTCAACCAAGTGAGCCACAGTTGCGCTAGAGATGGACTTTTCCATATTTCGATTTAGACAAGATGGTGCTCTCGCCTCCGCTTGGATAAGCGCCGAGTTGTTTGAACAATGTAAGCTGTCCCACAGAAGCAAGTGACGGCTTGGATGCAATCCGAAGGGGGTCTGAAAGGGCATTCGGTCCTTACCTTCAAGGCTGAGAAGTGGAGTGCTTGAGAAAACTAGTCTTGTCTTGTCGGTTGGGTACGTGCGCGCGATATCAACGTTTAAGCGACGATGTAGAAGTTCGCCTGCCGGATCCCACTGAGATGGCAGTGCGAGGGGACTCTTTCTTCTCAGCCGTCGGCACGTTTGATTTTGGCGCACTTCCCCCCATATGTCTACTGGTAAAGTTTTCGGGAAAGTCACTTTCTCGCAGTGTCTTGCGTAAGGGTGAGTTCGTTGTCCAGCGTATCTGGAGTACACATTCCCTTAGATCGGTTGGTGGGACAGCAGAATAGGCTTCGTTTATGACTTAGCGTGACAAAAACTGTATAACTTTGTACACTGTCCTGTCCAAGCATCCTTACAAAGTACGCTTCTACGAAGTGTTCTATCAGGTGTTCTATTAAGAGGTCCAGAAAGGTGAGGTTAAAACTTTCTGCCGGCCACTTTGCAATTGCGTGATAGGGTGAATTGCACATGTTTAATATCGGCCGCACTGGAAACTCTGGTTTAGTAATCATCGGCAAACCACATAGCCTTGGAGGTATTGTGTCTGTGGGTTTAAGAGCATCGAACTCCTGTTCATTAGGGAAACTGGACGTCCTACTTTCTAGGACACCCGATAAAACTATCTGTAGAAGTGTATTTCGTAAGGAAACATGGACAGGACAATGCACACATTCCTGCTGTTTTATCCCGCCAAGTCGTAAAGGAAGCCTATTCCGCTGCCTCACCAACCCAGTTAGGAGAATATAGACTCCGGGAACGCCAGAGAACGAACTCGCCCTCACAAAACTGCAAGAAAATGGCCTTCTGGAAAACTTTATCAGTAAACATACGGAACAACGTCCCGGTGAAGTAAATGGAAGAGTATGCAGCTCCAGTTTTCGATTCTTAAGTGGTAGGCCTAGCCTGGGTACAAGAAATCTGCAAATAACGTAATAATGGGAAGTGGTGTTAATATTCGATTGGCAGTCTTGATCGGATGCCATTTTGTTCATCGGAAAAGGCGCACCTGACGGCAACGGCAAAATTAAGAGGCAGTCACGATAACTGGGATAATTCGTGTGGTTCTGTAATAAGAAAACGGCAGCATTAGCAGAGTACGATACAGTTAAGAAAGTGGGTAGCAGTCGGAAGGTTTGGCCACATTCGAGGTGATTTTTCACACTGCCTTGAACAATAAAACCAAAAGGTGGTGGTTCGGGGACTAATCAAGATAGCTCGCTAATAGGAATAGAGATAAAAGGAATCGATCAGCAGCAAAGGGATGTGGAAAAAAGTCCGTACACACATTCTGACTACTAACAGGTCATTAGTAAAAAAACCCAAATTCAACAATAGCACGTAAGGGAAGTTGCAAGCGGTGTAATAGGACAAGAACCGATAGAGGCAGGTGACGGTTACCAGACCGCTGAAGAAACAAGGTTTAAAACGCATACACACAACAGAAAGGCACTAACCATGGAGTTCGACCAAGTTCTTGCTTCCAGCCCTCTCGTGCAGACCGTCTACATTTTGCGTAGCCAGCAAAAACG
>CACRXP010000896.1:69343-82888 GCA_902702965.1 Spirometra erinaceieuropaei | reverse complement strand
AGCGCCCCATAATTTGCAGCGCAACGAAAGCAAAGCTTATTAATTTATGCAAGAAGGCAGGTTTAACTGAGAAAATGCAGATGTAAAAATGAAGAAACCCCATCTTAATCTTTGACTTCAGTTAGATTTTGGGTATATTCACCAACTCCCTTATGCCTTTTTTAAAGTTACATTCAGGAGCGAATGGATGGACATGTTCGGCGCATAACTGCGCTCAAATATCATCCTCGTGGAGTCGCTTCACAATTCTATGCCCATCTGTTTATATCCGGGAGCTGGGATGATTCTATTCAAATCTGGGATGACCGATATGAGCATTCTCTTTGGTACTGTTTTACCATTTGCTCTCAATATTTCTTCTGTATCTCAGAGTGCTGTATGGTTAAAGTACACTGGGCCCTTTAAGTCTGATTGTTTCGGTCTTTTTGCAATTTTCGCAGACTATCTCCACATCTAAACGCAAGCGTTGACAGAAACATCGATGAACTTTAACTCATAATCACCATGAAGTTGATTAGCAAATGCTTTTTGTCCGATGGTCGAATCAGACATGAACCCGAAACGCCATATGAATACACCCACCTCCCTTTTAGCTGAACTGTATTATTCTGACACTTTTTAAGTCTTACAGGGATTCCCACAGTTTTCATGAGTTGTCATGGAGAGTGGTCTAGTGGACCTAGCGAAGAAAACGCGAAACACCGATTAGTCTGCTATGACATCTGACAATCACATTTTCATTCTGATCAAACTGTGAAAAACTCGGCGCTTTGGCTGCCTTTATTGTAATATTATCAGGGATTATTTCTCACGTCCGACAATGCAGTGAATGACTTAAAGATTACTGATTGCATTTATTAGATTTCATGCTTTTTATAGACTACTGGGAAAATCCTCACTGGTTTATCCTTTGATATGTCGACTAATTTCTTTAATGTTGGACTGTAGTACTTTGCCTGAGATTTACATAACGTTTGCCCTCGCAACAGTACTTCCATAAGTTGCTAAACAAATAATTTAGAGTAGCAAATTTCGTTATTTGTCGATTGGCTTTCCTGCTGGTGTTTTGGCTGTATTTATTAAGTCTGAATAAAATGCGCTATAGACAGGTAATTCCTTAAAAAATGACCTTTTGCCAAGAATTATGCTGCATGATTTGGTCGTTTGTCAGCTGTGGAAATTGCGTCTGATTAACGAGACCACAGGGACGGAAAACATCAAAGAACAACGAAGGCAGTGTTGTTGTGTGGAATATGTCCTCCACAACTTTTTCTATCTCTGTTTTTAGTCACTAACTTGCAGACTGTTTGGAAAAAATGAGTTATCCAACACTTAAAATGATGATATTTTCCACCAGTGATGGTCAAAATGATAATTTATTCCCTCTCGCGAAACGTTTCTATACATGTCTATTTGCATTTCGCACCTACATTGTGAGGCCCCCCGAAATGGTCTACATCATCTCTTAAGACCAAATCAAGAGTCTAGTACATGCAGCGACCTGGGAGCTCCCCTAATCCAATGCGACTGATTTCATCTACAGTAGGCTTGAATTAGCCTTGTCACTGGTACAGGCTGACAGAGGAGAATGAGCCTTAGACTGACTCCACGTAATATTTTATTACCATAATAGGTCGGAAGTGTTGAACCAATGACATCATGCCAGAAATTCTGACTTGGAAGGTTGCCACCCGGCTGATAACTCGGAACCTGGAGCCGAGCTAAAGTGGCTAATTAGGGCGCATAGCGTTATTTTTGTAGGTATGACATCCAAGTGGCCGAAGTCGAATTCGTGCATTCCAAGGCGATCTTTAACAATCTAACCGGCCAATGTGCCCAAACAAACCCCTAGTCGTCTTGATCTAGTCCTGCCGTTGTAGCAGAGACAGTGGAAAAAAAGGGTGACTCGTGCACAGGAAGTTGCAGTATTTATAGGATACAGTCGCTATGCTACCGCATACCTATAGCAATTAACCGCGCTCCCCTTCATCGAGGATTGTTGCCCGCTGATGCGCTAATGGCTTGGTGGCCGGCATGCAAGTTGTTAATTGCTGAAATCTCATCACCCGTGTTCGATGCTAACGTGATGATTGCTCGGCCATCTGGCTCACCGGCTTGCGCGCTCCCCGAGTGGTCAGTTAATTTGGCAAGCCTATGCCTCAGCACGGAATATGGAGTGGGGATGTCGTTGCACTTGTTGATAGACTGAGGTCCCGTGAACCATGACTCACGCAAATTGCGGCCCACGCGAGCCAGATGGCCGAGCAATCATCACGTCAGCACCGAACACAGGTGATGGGATTTCAGCAATTAACTACTTGCATGCCGGCCACCAAGCCATTAGCGCATCAGCGGGCAACAATCCTCGATGAAGGGGGAGCGCGGTTAATTGCTATAGGTATGCGGTAGCATAGCGACTATATCCTATAAATACTGCAACTTCCTGTGCCCGAGTCACCCTTTTTGCCACTGTCTCTGCTAAGGGGTTCAAGTGAGAATCCGAAATGTCAGGCAAATAAAGCCCTTGTTCCAACGATCGCCTCTTCTTGTTAACTAGTTCCTGGAACTCGCATCTTCACTTGTATCGGCATGTCTCTTTTGTTCGCACTGCGCATAACTACTTTTTATATTATCCTGGTATCCAGAAAAAAGACAAAATCATGGCTGCTAACCAGGAGGTAGAAGGCAGGTAAATCAACGTGTTCAATAGCCAGTTGTTTGAGTGAACCTAGGACCACTGTTACATGACGGTTGGAAAGACGTGAAACACGGGGTGATTGTTAGCAAATCCCGACTTTCGGTGTCAAACCGTAGGAGGCTGTTGAAATTCACGCACCCTATTTGGTATGCGTCTTCTTTCGTTTGCAGTGGGAAGTGGACTTCAAGTACTTCTCCGAATTGTGAAAAGAATTTAAACAATCGCGGTTTAAAGGTACGAAGGCCACCTAAAGTTCCATGCTTGAATTGAAACCATGAAGAGTCCTGCTTGGTTTAGGTTTCGTAACGGTTATGTGACCTTCTCCTCTCTGAATCGGAATTATTGAGACCGATAGCGCACGGTTTCAAAAGACTGCAGAATTGGCGGCTGAGGATTCGCGACAGAATGATCGGTCTGAAGGTTCAGGCTGATGGAGGTTACACTTATTTTTGGACAGTTGTCTGGAGGCCAAGAAGGAACAGTCTAATTTTCCCTGCTGAGGCTGTTAAGATTATTGCGCTATATGGAGGTACTTAACGTACACATACTTCCAATATCATCAATTACTCCAAAATCAGTTTTCCAGGATAGCTGTACATGAGCCTGGGGACATATATGAAGACCTTGTCTGACTGACGAACGGTTTAGGGAGCCCTTCTATCGAGTATGGGGCATTTTAATATACTGTTAACCTTTGTGTCCCTGAAGACATCTGCCGTTTTTCAGTGCACCTAGAATGAAAGCTTTCAAGATATTTTCAGAATGGCGAGTTTGGGGATATGAATCAAACTGAAACATCAAAAACTGGCTCACCTAAACTGTTTGCTCAGCCGATGGCACTTTGATATGAGCTGTTGAACTCTCTATAGCAGCAAGCTGATAATTGCTGTTAATTTCTGCTTAGGCAGTACTTTGGGCCTCACATTTGTGGGAATGACGCTCTTGACATTGAACCGGAGGCCAATCACATAATCACTTCTTCGTGGCGACGGGATAATTCCATCCTTCAGGTTAGTTTTTTTGTACCATACCGGTAAGAACAAAGGTGAACCTCTTAAGTAGCCCAATGGTATAAATATAGCTTAACCATTCTTTGGTGTAAAGCTATCGCTAAGAGTAAACTTTATAATTCAGGTTTGGCTTTTCAACGAGGAGGCACTTATGAATTTTTTCGAGACGGGCACCAAGGAACCTATCCGTGGAAGTTTATCTCCAGCAATTTCTCGAAGAAATTCTGATCAGCATTTGACGCCTCTAGCTGAAATCGCTCAGAACCAGCTTGAACCGCCAACAAGTGTAAGAAGTGCATCATACTGTATCGCAATTTTCTTTCGTGTCGGACTTATCAGTCAACATTCATTGCTGTCTAGCTACTGCCTTGTCGCAATGAAGAATTTGTCAACTCCTTCTTCTTATTTCTGCGCAAATAGAGGGAAGGCAAAAATGTCTCCCTTTACACGTCTGCCCTGGTTTTCTATTTGAGTTGTTCCTTTCAGTTCATTATTTACTTAAATCTACTTCAATAGTAAAGTATGTATCAGTAGGCACTAAACTTTCACTCTATAGCTACTTCCTGAAAAAAGTGCCCTCGGGACAATTTGGTATGGGTGGTTTGTATGCAACCCCTAATGCCACTTATTTTGCTTAGAGAGCTCAACAGACTACCTCTAATCCCCACCCCTACAACCATTCTCGTATTATAGGTAAGTTTCGGGCCAGCAAGCATTTCCTCCCTAGTTCTAATCATCCATGTTGCTTTCTGCACACTGGATTTAACAGTTCGACGTTATAGTGCACGGTTCGTCGCATACCATGCGATTCTTCTTAATTGTAGTCAAAAGCCTTGAGTGGGTTTTATCTGCAATGGCTAGCAACTAGATCATATATCGCGCATCCTGTTTTAATTCTGATCTTGGCTGTGACTTCTCATCAGATAGAGTGAACAGTTAAACGTCATAGCATGGACTTCGGCATACTTCTAATCACAGTGGCTTCGGACGGTTTACTGCCCGTCATAGTAGTCGCTATGACGTCCAACTGTTCATTTTAGCCTGCAGGAAGTCACTGGAGTGATTAAAAATGAGAGAAATGGCCTGTTGGGTCACCTGGCTGTCTACAATGGCCTGCAGAAAACTTGAACGTTTGTTTAAGCACATGCTGTGTCATCGGACTACTCACTCGGGCCTGTCAAAAGCCCCTAGCGTGGCTATGATTAAGAAGAAGCACATGGTATAAGACGAACCGCATACTATAACGTTGGACGGCTGAATCCGGTCCGCAGGAAACCACTCGGATGATTGGAAACCATCGATGAAAGGCATACTGGTTCCGCAATTACCTCTAATACGTGAATGTTGGAAACGAGTGGGGTCCTGCAGCAGGCCCATTGAATTATTTCAAGCTATCTAAACGAAATAAGTAGCAAACATGTAGCAAAATATTGGATGGTTGTGAATATTAGCCTCTCATGCGCCCAATTTTCTTAATTCAACTATTGTGTAAAGCGCGAGCTCTAAAGCCGGTACATTTTGCTAATTGCCCGGGATTGTGGTCGTCCTCATCGCCCACGAGAGGCAGATTCTCGAGGGTATGCGAAGTCTAGACGGCAGGCTACATTTCTTAGAGCTGTCCAGCTCGAGCCCCTAACCGATACGTAACGCGAGGTTTATCGAGAGCCTTTAGAAGTGTTAGAATAAGATTTTTTGGCCCAATCCAACGGGATGTTTATCGACTGTGTATCCGCATTGTTGTGCATGTGAGTGCGTAGGTGAGCTTCCGAAGCCTATAATTCATCAGGTGTACATCGGCAGAGCAGATGGCTAATCAGTCCGGTCTTTCCTCTGTATGCGGCAAGCCATGATGCTGATTTTCGCTTTCTCTGTCTGACGCAGCCGTACTCTGAATATGCGCAATTTATACCGATTAATGATTTTTTAATGGAGCCGACTTTTGTAGCAATGCTTGGACCCGTTGAGTTATTTTTGCTAAGCACCTCCCCACTATTCTGTTTTTAATCTTAACCAAAGTTTGAGCAACCTGGATTGTTATTTCCTCCATTTAACCGACTTGGGGAGGAAAATTGGAACACCCCCTTATGCCACACCTTCAAAATCTGATATATTGGGTAGACAGCGATTTATTTTTGCTTATCCCGTTCAAAACAGGTTTTCAAACGAATGTTTGCATGTCGAAAGAACAACAAAGTGGGGCAAAATCTTTCTCTCCCTTGCCGATTTGTTTTCTGTTTAAATTTACCCAGAGTGCATCAAAGACGAAACTAAGCAGAACATTCCCCGGTTTCGTTTTAGCGTTATGCAACTTTTATCATTAGTAGGCAGTTTGGTGGAGGTAAGTGTACCACCATAGGTTTTGGCTGTTTTGTTTTCGAGTTTCCTTCACTGTTGTTTGAAAATCAACCAGAAAACCGTGACGTAAGAATCTATTTCCCCAGGCCGTTAAATGTTTAACAGTTCACCTAACTGAATTGTAGGGCTACGTTGCACGCTGGCTGGGCACAAAGTTTATGCTTTACGGTGGCTCCGATGAGAATATTCTCAAAATAATTGACAAGAGCACCCTCAACGTGAGTTTCTTTCCCCCACTCCCCCCTACCTACGCTCATTCCCAATGACGTTTTCATGGTATTTTCTCCTTTTAAATGTAAAAAAGGATTTGAAATAAGCAGGAGGAATTGGGCGTTCCAGCATCTTTTTCGAAAACTCAAAGGTTTGCATTTGTTCGAGAGGTTTGGCTCTCACACGGCACTATTTGCATATCCACGGGTCACCAAATACTCAACAGGTGCGGTTCAGTTCCCACACCAGTTTTCTAACCTTTTTGACTGCATTTTGCATGATTAGTCGCTGAGCAGGAACAGGTCGACATCAAAGACGATGGGTGCCCATAACAAGACCAGCATAGGAACTGTGCCTACATACGTAAACATTAGTGGCGGCTTAATTGTCAGCTTACATGGAGGATCTTCAAGGAACTCCTGCTGTCTTAAAAACGACCTGGAAGTCTGTCAGATCAGGAATAAATAATATTACGTAGACCAATTTATAAATGCATACATAGGATTCATTTATCACAAACGCGGCAAGCTTCAGTGCGTGTAGACGTAACGGAACTATCTGCACTCCGCCGGACGGATTACCTGCAAATATGCTTCCCTCCACTAGAAGAACGTCGACGTCCTTTGCGTGACCCATTGCTAGAACGCAGGAAGATGGCCTTGTGAATACCCCATACATACTTTTAATCATATTTTAACCGTTATGCTCGAGAGAGAGAGAGAGAGAACTATACTGAGGAATACGAAGTGCACATAAGGTGGGCAATACCATCTATTACTATTCATACCATACTCTAATGGTAAGAATGGGTTAAGGAGGTTAAAGATACGATCAAACCCACCAGTTAGTCCAGCATCCACCTCGGTGTGCGCCTGCTGCAATCCCTTCAGATTAATTTCTCCGACCGAATCGGTATAACATACCTGAATCTCTCATTTATAAAAATTTAAGCCATTGTATTAACATTACAGACAGAGTCTCGGTCTCAAAGGTGACGTTTTCGCCTATTTTCTAGCTCACTAAGCCAAAACCTATAGGGTTTCATACTAGTTAGCACGTCCTTCTGGAGGCACGGCATCCTTTACATCATCGTACGTTTATTTTTCTAAGGTTTCAAACACGTATAGGGGTCCGTCGTACGAGATTATAAGCTCAAAAGAAGAAGAGGCGTTCACCGGGAAGGATTTTTTGGAGGTCCCACGTTTCGAGTAGTTGATTCGCCTACCCATCTTCAGAGACGGGAAAGTCCTGCGCCCAGGTCCCCTTATATGACGCACTTTGTTCACTACGTGACCCGCCAATTCCGCCTGTGTGGCTGCATCCAACCCGCAAGTCACCGTGACCTGAATCGCCTCGTCGGCCGCGGAGATGACTCCGAAGCCGTGGCTAGATCCCTCGCGCCACTCAGAATAGGTGTTTCCCACAGGCCTGACTCAACAATCCGCCGGCAAGTGATGCGGCCAAAAGATCCGATCCCTAAGCAGGAGATGTCGGCCGTTGTCGACCGACTTCTGTGCAGCTGCGGAAGGAGCAACTAAGTTGAGGAAACCGGCCGACGGCTGCAAACACGAATGCACGAGCATAAGTTGGCCGTGCGAAGGTTGGACCCAAATCTGGAGGTAGCAACCCATGCCGTGTAAATGAGACACATCTTCAACTTTGACGCCCTTGAGATTGTGGGCCGGGGCGGTGATCATACAGCAAGGCAAGTGCAAGAAGCCTGGATGTCCACCGACTGCTCTGTCAACCGCCATATCAATTTGCCTCCCCCTTATCTGACTTTACAAGCCTTCTTAACGGGGGACAGTAACGGCGCGGGACAATCGGGGCCGTCAGTCATCTCCGCGGCCGACGGGGGCGATTCAGGTCACGGTGGCATGCGTGTTGGATGCAGCCACACAGGCGAAATTGGCGGGTCACGTAGTGAACAAAGTGCGCCGTATAAGGGGAGCTATGCGCAGGACTTTCCAGTCTCTGAAGATGGTAGACGAATCAACTACTCGAAACGTCGGACCTCCAATAAATCCCTCCAAGTGAACGCCTCTTCTTCTTTTGATATGCCACCTGGGAATCGCATTTTCACTACTACTGAGATTATCAGCTACTCCATTCTTGAGCACCATGGACCGACTATTTCCGCTTTGACACAACAGATACAGGTCTAGGAAGGAGTAACTTTGGAACAGAAACTGAGTCATTTAAGATCTACAGAAATCGAAACACGGAAGTGCTTCATAGCCTCTTGTCTAGGCATCTTACAGAACACCAGCTACCGGTGCTATGGCATGGAAGTTGCTCCAAATCCTCAAAAGCCAGCCTAGTTGACTTCGTTTTATAGCTGGAAACGGTACTTTTTAAAGCCAAGCTAAATAATAGCAGCAAACACTCCGTCCGACAGCGAGTTAGACTTTTCTGATGTACAGCTCAGCTAGACGCAGTGTGCGAAGCGGGTCAAAAGCCATGAACCAACCGAGTGAAGATGGGGAAAATACCACCCTGCCCGCCGATATCCGATGAGTGGAGCTTGTAATAAACCACGAAGATTCGGATACAAAAACTATGGTCTTTCTTGATAAAGGAGACTTTTCGTAATTATAACATTCACCATGGGCTGAAACAATACCAGGTCGAACGAACAGCCTGTTTCTATTGTCGTAGGAATTAAGTGAAATCAGAAGACACTTCTCTAGCCGATTTTGCGGCGTGCCGGAGATCCACAAACAAGATGGTCTGTTCCAGCCGATTGCTATGTTATAGGGCGGCCATGCCCATCATTTAACAAAGGGGATATACCCAAAACTGGTGTTCCTGCACGGTAACTCAGCTACCTTAGACCGAGAGACCTCCCAGTTCTATTCAGGCCCTGAACGGTAATCCCTTCTTCTTCTTCTTCGGCGAGATGTCGCTGTTCATATCTAATGCACCAGAATTAGCGTAATAAATCCTATGCAAACATCTGGAAAAAATATACGACAAAACTCAGAGTCAGCTAAAAACTAAGCACCTCATGAAGCCATTTGACTTTTGCGAAACAACTGGCTTCACCTTTGTTGAGGAAATATTTCAGCAAATTAACGTACTCCCAGCTAGCTCTCTGATCTCCCGTTTGTTGGTTGAACCGGTCTTACGCGAACTATGAAGAACTATCTCCAAATGGTATAAACCCATGTTTTAGCGCTGTTTCGCAGAGCACTTCCGAAACCTGCCTGATGCGATCTGCCCGGACACACAGGTAAAGAGCGAAGAAACCGACGGGCGATAATTTCCCCTCCTCGATGTGAGGGTAACGCAAAAATTAGGTGGCGAAATTAAGGTAGCGGTTTAGAAGATGGTAACAAACTTCATACTCCTCAGCCTCTACAGAAACAACCCAGTGGCACATAAGCGAGGCAGTTTGGGGATGCCCTTCAAATGGATTCGACTTCACTGCAGCAAGCCAGAAGACAATGCACCCAAGGCCCGGCATCTTACTGACTAGTTTACGTGGAACGAATATCAAAAGTTTGCAACCCGGCGTCTACGTGTCCGTTCCCCGAGGGCTCAGGCAAAAAACACACCGATGATCCGGTATGCTCTGCTATTTACCGAGAGGGTTGCGGAGGACTAGATGCTGGGGTTGCACAGCAGTTCACAACTACCATCCCCAGCCTCGTCATGAAAATCCAGGATTGAGTAAACTTCAGTTGATAACATGGTGTAGTGTATTTTATCTAGGAAGTAAGCTGTCCCTATAATTAGATAGGTTAGCCTGAACGAACACTGAGGTCACGCACACGCTAAAATAAGCTGTATGTGGGATTGAACTCGTGCTTTCGAAATGAGACGCAAATCCAGTTTTGCAGATCTTTACTAACTGCTCAAATCGGGATAATCATAATCCTGGAGTTTACTGAAGTCTAGGTCTCTGATACGGACCTCATCACCTGACATATTCAATTTAAACCCACACAGAACCCAATGCATTTATCTTCAGGCCTGCGACACTGGCCATTGATTGATTTAAGTATTCCATGACCGTTACTAGCTTGTTGCTGCTGTACTCTGTGACTAATGAATTCCAAAGGAGTTCGAAAGCTCAGTAAAGTAAGTAATTATTAGCTTGATCCGTCTCCTGCCTTCCTATTCCGATTAGATTCACTTCAGCATTGTGTAGGTTTTGTGCGAGCTGTCCTCTTCAGGATTTGGATGTCGACCCTGGAAACAACTCCTTTCCTGAAGACCTAAGATTTTCTTTTGACACTGTATCTTCCAAGGCGGACTATTCGGGAGCAAATCGCGGTGCAAGTTGTGTCGTATCCAAGCAAAATATTTTAAATGACTCCTGTAGGACGGATGGGAAAGTAGGTAGGTTTGCCGAGGTTCGTTATTGCCTGCTCGCAAGTTATAGGTCGAGAGTCAAAGACGCTACAGAAGGGCTCAGCCGAAACTTTCGAGATTTATAGGTTTTCCGAAAGTAGCGTGTGTCTGTTGGGTCTTTGCAGTGAAATCCTGGTCGGCTGCGCTAATTGACTACACTTATGACCATGGGAATTGTATTTATTTTCCACCAGGTATTCCATCTCTAGGTTTCGTACGGTTGGTTATCATGCGTTTCCCAGTTTCAGCTGCGGTCACAACTGCGTCTGACATAGGTGTCTATCGACGATACACAGGTTGCGTCGAATGCTCGGCTCTCAAGCATCCGAACTGGCTAAACAGTTGTCGCGCTAATTTCGAACATTCGCGGTACATTTCAGGGGACTAATAGCTGGAGAACTACCTGCCAATCAACGAGTATAAGACTGCATAGCCACTCTAGCCTATGAAAATTACATTATCTTACGTCCGCATGTCTGTCTGTTCCCCTCTTTGCTTACGGGTTCGATTATAAATTCAAAAGTCGGAGAAACAAATATCTAGTTTCACCAATCATGCAAACTTCTACTGGAAGACCTCTTCCTGTACGACAGTCCCGTTTCTGTAGTGGACTCGATAGAATCGGCCCTCTTCGAAAGGATATCTGGGAATCTTCTTCGATCACCTTGAACCGGCTCTTGTACCTCTGGAATGTTGACTTACGATGGCGTAGAGTGATGACATAGACATAATTACACAATTTGCTCCAGTTATTTCCAAAATTTTCATCCTGCTCAAGGTGTACCATTCCCAGTTTCTTCTTCAGCTTGAAGTTGTTGGTTGGGTCTGATTTTTTCCATTAATGCAACGTCTAGCGTTCTTTGGATCCGCTTCAAGGGTGTCTAGATAGCGGGTGTTTCGGTATAATTAGGTGGCCAGTCCAGCATTTTATATTGTGCGTCATCCGCATCACCCAGTCCAGTTAAGCAACGATGGATGCAGGCGTGTTGTCTTCTCATGCTTTGACAAGTGAACGAGAGTGTTTGGACTGCGAAGGTTGTGTTCAGCGCAGCTCTTCAATGGACGCAGTTCATTGCTCCTGATTCCATCAAAAACAACAGTTTTCCTTTACGTAGCATGATCTATCTGCATTTCTACGCCTTTTCGCTTTCCTCAAAGGCATAAGGAGTGGGCGAAGATTCTCTCTGGGACTGTCCCTCACGATGAAGTCTCTCGTCCTCCTAGGAGGTTAAACCTTTAGGCTTATTGTGAAATCCCGTCCGGAAAACAGAGCCCCAACATGGAAATCCGGCCATTAGCGTGTTTTTAAGATGGCTTTCATCTTCCTGACGCTTCTACCTCGTAGAACTACTTTATCCGATGACAGCTTAGCTTGTCCGTCCTCCGATATGTGTGCTCCAATGGGAACGGGATGATACCCTACTTCAAACCTTGCGCTTTACCGACCAATGACCGCTGCCCTCATTTCAGGTCGACTATCATCCGGGTAGTCTAGAAAAGTATGCACAATTGAGGCCACAGGAATAAGCGAAGCCACCTTTGCAGGAGACGGATGGACTTTTTACATCCTTATTCTCTGACCGCGGTTAGGAACAGCCATGTCAGTCGTGGGTGACAGACAGGAATAAAGTGCAAGCAAATCTTGTTTTTAACCTCCTCCGGTCGGGGAGAGAAGTTTAATGTCTTTAAACACGCCTGCTTAAGCATTTAGATGGCACCGAGCTCGGCCATCTATTTCGTTGATAGAACCGCCATCACAAGTAACCTTAAATACCTGTGTAGACGTCTGCAGCTACCATTCTGGTGTCCTTAGACCTGTAAATTCACCACAAGGCTCCGGCCATGGGATCTTGGGAATTTGGTCCGATGTGGGGATGTGATGCTGACTCAAGTTACTTTCTTATAAACTCGGTTATAGCGAGGATGGATTTCACAGCCTCGGTCTCGCTCGTTCATCTAACACCCATTATGTTCCACCTGAAAGGCTTGGTGAAAACTAGTGAAAATACTGGGTGGAGGAGCCACCCAGGACTTTTTCCCCGTCTGCACATTTCTGATAGCTAGATGAGACGTCAGATGAAACACCAGTTGCGCCATCCTTTTAATTGTGCTGAGAGAGATGGGTGGGGAACCATAGGTAAGATCCAGGTGCAGGTGAGGACACTGGGTAACAACCGAAGGTTGAGAGTCAAGTGTCCTTAGCCTGAAGTTAACCATGCCCCTTAAGTTCATGGACTTTGTTTTTGCAGATTGTCGCGCGCGCGCTCGCAAGCCTACGACACTAACGAAATCCAAAATGCACACCTCTCAATGCAACGAAGCTGGTTTTATCCAGCGTTTGCAAAGCGTGCCGACTGAGTTCTCGAAAATGAAAGATTACAATAGCTCTGTCAAAAACCTGCACAAATGATTATCTAAATAAAAGGTCTGTTATGATTTTTAAAAGAATTCGAAGCGATTGTGCAGCCGTAAGTTAAGCACAGAATTTGCAATCATGGTTCTGTCTAGGGATACTTCAGTTTCATTGTCTGACAGGCCCCACTTACATCGGCACAATCTTCAAAACCCTCGAAAAAACCAATCTTTGAGACTACCTGCTTCATATTACATTCGAAACTTGAAATATGCTATCCGGAATTGTCGCCGACAGAAAAAAAAGTATG
This sequence comes from Spirometra erinaceieuropaei, assembly GCA_902702965.1. Taxonomy (NCBI): domain Eukaryota; kingdom Metazoa; phylum Platyhelminthes; class Cestoda; order Diphyllobothriidea; family Diphyllobothriidae; genus Spirometra; species Spirometra erinaceieuropaei. Next base: position 69,596 of record CACRXP010000896.1, on the reverse strand, counting down.
CCGAAGTTTTACTACTGGCATATTCAGAATCTGCAGCCATACAAACCCCGACCACATACGTCGAGTCTGTTTCAAGAAGAGCTCCTTCATAGTCCCTCCTGCTGTCAGGACAGATCAATGGAGACCACTCGCAACTCACCATTATAGTGATTTCTTCGCTACCAAATATACGAGGGATACCCAAAAAACGGCAATTATTTTCTGTGGGCATATGGGTTGGCAGTACTGCCTTCTCCCGCTGGGTACGTTTGCT
>CACRXP010000896.1:34868-56051 GCA_902702965.1 Spirometra erinaceieuropaei | reverse complement strand
TCCTGAAGCTGGCCGAAGGCTTGGCTGGCTCTGGAGATCCGGTTGACCACTTCGTCGTCGATTCCGGTGCTGCTCGAAAGTGCGCTTCCTAGATAATCAAAGTTGCCCACGGTTTTGATCTAGTTGCCGTCGGAATTGATTCGAATGGTGCCGCGCTGCGTGTCGGGCGACGGTTGATGCAAAATCATAATTTTGTCCGTGTTAATAGTCAGGCCGAAGTTCGCGCACCCCGCGGCCAGGAGGTCCATGCTCTGTTGCATGTCCACGTCGGTCGTGGTGTTAAGCGCGCGTTCGTCGGCGAAGAGCAGATCGTACGTAATCGTCGTGGAGCCTGCATGCGTCTGGTGTTGAGAAGATACTTGTCAGCACTGTAGGCGATGCGTATCCCAGGGCGCTCCTCAGTGTAGGCGTCCACCAACATGAAAAAAACATGAAACTGCAGAGGGTAGGCGCCAGAACGCAGCCCTGTCCCATTCCATTGGTCACTGCGAATGTCTCGCAGACTGCGCCTCTCTCCGTGATGCGCGCCATCATCCCGTCATGGAGCTGACGTATCGTTCAGGACAGCCCACTTTCTGCATGATTTTCCACAGTACCTCACGATTCGCCGTATCGAAAGCTTTCCCAAGTCCACGAAGGTAGTGTAGAGGTGGGTTCGCATCTCCTGGCGCTTCTTCTGTAGCTGGCGAACGGCAAGGAACATGTCGATGGTGCCCCTATGTCGTCAGACGCCACAGTGGCTTTCCGGCAGAAGCCCTTGCTCGAGATGTCCGTTGAGGCGACTGAGGAGGATGCGGGCGAAGACTTTCCCGGCGATACTGAGTAGGGAGGTAGCTTTGTGATTGTCACAGAGTTGATGGTCCCCTTTGCGCATGTAAAGTTGAACAATGGTTGCATTCTTCAAATACTGAGGAACTCTTGCACAGCGCCACATCTTCTGAAATGGTGTTGTGAGTTGGTCCATTAGTCGGTGGCCACCGTGTTTGTAGATTTCAGCTGGGATTGCGCCGGAACCTGGCCTTCCCACTGGAGAGTTGTTGCACGGCATCGGTGGCTTCTGGAAGGGAGGACGGGAGATCCAGGTCGACGTTGATTTCCACATTGCGAAGCCGGTCGGTGGCGGCGTCAGGAATTGCGGAGCGACGGTTGAGGACGTCTCTGAAGCGCTCGGCCTAACGCTTCAGAATCTGCGGCTTTCCCGTCAAAAGCGTTGCTCCATCGGGGCTGAGAAGCGGTGCAGTTCCTTTGTTTGGGGACCAGAGATCGCCTTGATCGCGACGAATAAGTTCTTTGATTCGTTGCGGTCGACGTATCCCTGGATCTTCTCGACCTTGTGAGCCACACAAGCGTCTTGCAGTTCCCATAGTTGTTGCTGAACAAGGCGGTAACATAGGAAGAAGACCGCTCTGTCTGCCTCGGTACGATGGTCGAGGTAGGCTCCATACAGCCCGTTCTTCTCGGCGAGCAGATTGTTGTTGACTGCGTTATCGTCGTCAAACCAGTCTGGCGCTGGCAAGGTCGTGGCCGAGGACAGCCAGGGCGAGCAGGAGGACGGTGTCTAACGGTTGGCACCATCGAGTCTCCACGAAGAAGTTTTCATCTGCAGCTGGCAGGTCTTCCAGCCACTGGGTCAGTTGATTGCCGAAAGGCGAACAGTGAACAGGCAAATACCAGAAAGCAGTATTCAGCTTGCCTGGGAGTCGCTTACGTTGTGGCCTGCAGGCTTGCAGACGAAGCCTCATCTTGGAGATGACGAGACAGTGGTCCCTCCAATCATCGTCGACGAAGATCGCTTTGGTCATCATCACGCCCTGCCGATCTCGCCATCGGACGAGAGCATAGTCCAGCAACTTCCAGTGTCGCGATCGATGATGCATCCAGGCGGCCTTCTTACGCATCGGCAAGCGGAAGAATGTATTGGTCAGCAAGGGCCGGTGCCCAGCGTAATTTCCTATGAGAAGGAGGCCATTGTCGTTGCAGGCGGCCATTCCATGAGGATCCAACACTCCCCTCCTCCCACCCGCCCAACGTGAGGACCTAGTGCATTTTGTGGGAAAACGTTGCGGATGGGATATTTAGCTAAATCACCCTCTTTTGCCCATCTCCAGAATCCGATCGGTAAGCGGAATTATGCATGCGAGATGAAAGAGAATCAAGCCAATACTGTGAGATCTGCCCTCACGGCATCTCGGCGCACTCCTCGCTATAAAAATCTGACTACTCGCTAAAATTCGTGGCTTGAAATGCTGCCAACTGACGCACAACTCGGTCCTCTCATGACGGAGGGTCAGATCAGAATGGCCCCCTCTCAATGTGGCCACTATGGCACTCTCGTGCATTTGAGACCTGAGCCACTAGTCCTCCTTTTGTGAAAACTTAGTGCGTCGCAAGAGAGGACAGGTCGTATGTGGCACGCGTAGACAAGGCATTGAGCTCTGCCAACCACTGCGACCAATCCCGCCTCTGATCCTCCTGACTCAGTTTGCCACCGGGCCCAGAAGGGTGAGAGAGAGAGAAGAGAGCGCGGCAGATGCTGCGCAAGTCAGCTAGTACCACAAACTAATTAACACGCAAGTCACTGCTCTGTGCCCGCCGTACTGCAATGCACACTGTGGATATCACCGCTCGCGACGGTCAAACGGACATATGGATACGGATTTTTTCAAAATCCTCCGGTCTTTTGCTTCAGAAAAAGAAAAATATGCAAGGGAACTCAGCCACTTACCAACTTCAAAGGGGCCAGAATACACAATAATCAGTCCTCCTCCACATCGGTATATGTCTTAAAAGAAAAGCAAACTTAATTTAACTGGAAACAATAAATGCTCTGAGCGCATCCTTCAGTAAAGCACTTTGCGCAAAAAAATCACCAAACTCTGTATTCTATTAATGAAAGTCTCTCGAACTTGTAGTTCACCACAGTAAGGAAACCAGTTCAGGTCAAAGAGTAAGTGTTCATTATATTCAGAGGCTTCACGTCCAGCCAATCAAATAGGGTTTACGGACCAGATTAAAAACGGTGGTCGTTCAAATTGTCTATTGCATTGTAGTTATCTGGAATAGGGACGTCGTTGTTCCGAACAAGGTCATTTAAAACAGCCTAACCAGGAAATTGCGACTCTATAAAATTGCATGTCTCTCCTGCATGCCGAAGTCTAGAAATGCAACGAGAAATGGACTTACTTCGTTCGAAGCACGAATCTGCAAAACAAAAAGAACAAAATTGTCTTTTTGTACATAAATATATGAACAGAGGTGAAACAACACCCCCACCACCCTGTTTCATTACGAAAATCTAATTTAGGTGTAGGAGGTCCCAGTGTGTTTGTTGTAACAAGTTAACATGCTAAATGAAACCGAAAGGCTAATTTCAAAGCATTATCCAAAGTCCTCTATTTAGTCTCATTGGGACAAGAAACGCAAGCTAAAAAACATGCAATTGTCCTCTGTGCTCCAAAGTTTTCTTTAAAAAAACAAGTTATGCTAGTAACCCAACTGACATTGGATTCACACTGGGTTTTCACATGCCAACAACACTGATACAATTAATTTTGGGAATCGGACACGGGAATTTTGACGCCCTCTCAGCTCTATGTACAGGTACTCCCGCATCAGACTTCAGGAGCCTCACGTTCTCCTGTCCCAACTTTAATCCTAACACTAACTCTCCGAGTTTCAACCCCAACACTATCCCTCATAAGCTTAATCCTAACCCTAACTCTAACCCCGTTGAATTTAGAGCAAGGCCGCCTGCAATACGCGGGAGTCCATATTCCTGAGCCTCACTAATTTCAGCTAAGCAGCTGACCGACTTGATATTCTCAAGTGGCGAAAGGTACTAGTAGACTCGACAAACAGTGCTCTTCTCTGCCATTTTATTTATTTTTTACCGTGTCTGACCTCCTCGACGGTGTTCGCTACCCTGCACCCAGTAAGGACGCAAAAACACATCCAAGCAAGAATCCGTAGGTGGCATTGCATTTCGAAAAGGCATCTCAAAACTGCAGCTCGACCTTGCAGGATTTGCGGGGTCAGTCCTGTATCTGCCTGCCTCTAAAGTCTTAGTGAATTAATTAGATAGATTCTGCTACCTAGGCCGCACCACTTCGTCCAACTCCGTAGTGTCCACTTAATTGGCAGCCAGTATAAGTAAGGTTAATGCAGCTTGCGTTAACTTCTACCTCATATGGTGCGTACAGGATTGCCGCCTGAAAACGATGGAACATTTTGCAGCTGACAGGTGCAATCGGAACAAATTCACACTTCCTCTCTGACTGAAAGCATGCAAAATCTCTCCGTTTGTGCACCTCTAAGGGAAAAGGAATTTCTAAGCTGTTTAAAGGACATCTGTAACGTTGGCGCTCGTTGACACTTATTTAACCATCTTTGCAGGCGGTTAATTATGCGAATGATTAGATCCCACGGTCTCAAACGACCAGGCCGGTTTCAAAATACGCGCGCTGGTCATCATTCACGCTGGGGCAAGTTTGTTGATCGTGAAGGCTTCTGGAGGAGAAAATGAGATAACTGGCAACAAGAGAAATGTCGGTGGGGTTCGGTCCAGCGGCCCCGCTGGCGGAAGGAGAACCCTAGGAACCTGTAGTGCGGGAATGGTGGTAATGAGGGTTTTACGGGTGGGGCCTTAGGGCAGGCCAAGGGGAAGGCGGGAATAAAGGAAGGTAAAGGGAGCCATAATCGACCAAGAAAAGGTAGTTTAAAGGGAGTGAAATTAGCATGAGTAATATAATAATTAAAAATTGCATGCAAAAGAGTTTGCAGAAGACGCTGGAGAGCACGGTACGAGGAAAAGGCGCAACGGGAAAGCTGCCAACCAACAGAAAGTGGAAATGCTTTGCCAAGGTCGCTCCGCAAAATGTTCGAAGAAACTGATGGCTGATCGAGGCAAGGGTGCGGAACAAAGCGACGAAATGGCCACAGGAAGCAGTACCGCCGTCGAAGTAACGTAAATTATCGTGAAATTTTTAATTTAAAAGAGGGATACACAAAATTAAGTAGTAGCCCGTGAAACCGTGAAGTCAAATGTTGAACGGGACGGAGAGTGTCTATCCACTCGCTGGATTAGGAAAGAAAGTGACCGTATGGTCAACTGGAAGCTGGGTTAGTGTACATTCGTCTTAACAATGTCATTCACGCTATTTTAACGCAATCTCGTCTACTCAAAAATAATTCAGTAGGTTGACCGTATGACGTTCATCAAGTGCGGCTGCAAGATCAAACCTTGCCTAATATTCCTACATTTCCGCACGACAGCGTTGGGTGAAGCGGTCTGCGTTGTCGAGGAGACAGGCACCGTGTAACGCGCTTTTCTTCTTACGCGTGTCGGCAGTCACACTTGAATTCGCATGTCCTGCGCTCTTCCAAGCAAGTCGGAGTGGGTTCTTACGATACACTTGGAGTGACCGAGTAGTGTAACATTAACACGCCCGTAAACTGTTACTTCTTCGCAGTGCCGCCAATCGACAGTCATTCTTGCACATCGATTCCAGTCGGCGCCTGACACTGGTCATGTGTGCGCTCTCACCAGCATAAAGGCTGTTTGCTCGACTATATCTCGCTGACTCCTTATCTGAGAAGGGGAAATTGTCGTGAATCATATTGAAAATAACTCCATTGGTTCAGTCCCATAGTCAGTAACCTCCAACAACTTTCTCCATTGTTTGCGTATCTGTTTTCTTTCTCATTTGTTCTTCCGAGTCTATCGATGTATTGTTGACATTCTACGTCAGAGTAGTATCCAGACTCGTAACGATTCATGGTCATGTTTATATCGATCGACAATTCTGCCATGGTGCAGGGTTATACAAACGGCAGGCTAAGCTAACAAGAGCCAAAAACGGTGGATAGGGAGGTTCTTAGCAAGCCTCTTGATTCCGATTGTACCGCTGACTGGCGTGCCCCGTTGTCGATGGTGTGAGTTTGTGTGTGCTTTTATAATTGAAATTTTTGCTATAATATGAGGACGTACCCCAGAAGCGTCTGAAGCGCGGAACTAAAATATAGAGAGAACTTTATATAGCCACATGGTCATGTTTATACCAACCGATAATCCTGCTATGGTGAAGAGTTATTCACATAACAGACCGAGCTAACAAGATTTATAGGTGATGGGGAGGGGGAGTTAGGGCGAAAGATGCCTGGGGCTCCATAATTTTGGAACTTGGTCCTCTTAGTCTGGTAAGTTGACCTGACAGGCTTTACTGTCGTTGTTAAAATTTTACATGGCGGCTTTTCAGGCAGTTAATTAAGTGTTCGCCATCATGAACAATCTGTCCTGCTGACTGTGACTAACAGCCTACTCAGACTTATATGTTAACATGAGAAGCTATAAAAAGGTCTTTTGATTCAGATTGTACAGTTGACTAGCGTGCCCCGCTGTCGAGGGTGTGAGCTTGTTTGTGTGTGCTTTTATAATTAAATGTTTGGTATACCACTAGAACGTACCCCAGAAGCCTCTGAAGCGCGGAGCTAAAATTCAGAAAAATCCATAGGCTCAAACCAAACAGGTTATATAGATTAAGAATGGAGTACAAGTAACCAGTGCGTGCGTTGGAAACTGACAAAGTATGTAATTCGTGCTTCATTCATCACTGGATGATGCAAATGAGCAGGCCTTTCAACTGAAAGACCAGGCGTTTGGTTTTATGAACATGCATTGCAAACTTTTGGCAAAATCTTAATGATGAAAACTTATCAGACATAGGTTTAAACGAATCTGCTAGGCTACGTAAGCACCACGGTGTGCTAACCAACTGAATACAATCTCTAAAAGTCTCTTACTCCCAAGGTAGGCGACACATGAAAATGCTAGCAAGGAACAAAGCTTCTTTTTCATCAGAGAGGCTCAAATTCCCTTATCTTGGCGATTTATGGCGTAGTTCAGATAGTCCTCCTTCTGCCGTAAGATTTACTAAACGTTTTTAATCGCTAGGTCATACTAATAAAGATAAAGTAGGCTGGAATGGACGTTTCTGGTGCATTGGCCCTCGTCTGCTGGCCTCGACCTAGGATACTTACGGCTTGAAAGTGGGTTCTGTTGGTCACTACAGCAAGCGATATACCATTTTGGCCACGAGCTCTAGCATCGTCAACTGCAGCCGTGAATCTTTAAAGTCACACAAAAATAGCGTTGGCCTATCTGGCCTGATGCCACAAAGAAGCGTGGACGCCTCAGCATGCACTATAGCTCCACTTTAGCGACCTTTCAGGATGTCGAAGAGCAGGCCCCGATGACGCCGAATAAACCAAAAATGACTAGTTAAATCTCCTTTGTATTTGTAGGTAACACTTCCTTGGTACTGTTTGCGGTTCTTTATACGACCACCTATGAAGGTTCTAGACTACCGTTTTCTGTAAGCGCAAGAACATTTGGCCGGCAAAAAAATTCAAATATGCTGAAATTAAAGGCAAGATACATAGTGCGCGTAATTTGACCTTCAGAGTCAATTTTGGTTATAGGAGGAGGGCATAGTTACAACTCTACTTACAGTAGAGGACATCGAGCTCCCACCTTTGTGAGCCTTGAACAAAAATAATAATGATAGGGTGTTGGTGACATTCGAATTCAGATTAACCACAACAAAAATTATGAAACATACCAGTTGCCCTTCATTCTTCCTTCATGGTTACTTTGAGTAGGATGCCCTCTGTTTCTAATGTTTATTTCATCGAATTTCTAACAAATATTTTCCTTCGTAAAATCTAGTTGAAGTTACTCTTTACCTGGTAAAGGTTAGACGATTTAGCGAGTAAAGTACGAATCTGTTAATTAAGCCTCCGCTATATCATTCGTAAAAAGGCGAGAAATGTCCACTCTGGGGTTTTATATGACACTCCAAAAAGTTTCCTAAACCCATAAAGGATTCGTATCCGGTTGACATTTTTGCGATTTTGGGAGTCTGTAACTCCCTTCCTTGGGTTGGCTTTTTTACTGCGGAAACCTATCCCAAAAAGAAGTAAAAGACACCTTGAGGATCGTCCACCCTTTCAGTGCAGTCGGTCTTCGTTTCTCAGATGTCATACCTCGTGAGGAATGGAACACAATGCATGTCAGAGCACTCCACTCTAATAACCAGGATATTTGTTCCTTATCTAGAGAAGTGTATATTGTCCAGTTCGCATATCAGTATACTTTCCAAGCAGATGGCGCCGCTGTTGTGTTAGACCAAAACGCGGACCAAAATGGTTCCTCATATCGTGCGCTTGAAGGGCTGCACAAAGTCTGTAGGAGTCCATGACAATTGCTGTGCATGTGTGGGACAAATGCCAGACGGAGGCGCACTGCGTCTGATCTCATCACCAGTCGGCCGGACCACTGATACGTGGGGGATGAGAGAGAGAGTGGGGGGTCAACAGTGAGACACCGTTCCCCCACGGTAATTCGGGGCATTTCTCACTCCAGTAAGTCTGACGCACTTTAACTTGCCACGACGCGACGCAAGTTACGGCCTAGAAGGTTGCCAGATGGCAGAATAACTCGGTTTTCCTTTGGAACTGCAATGTTCTCGTAACATAACACCTCCCCTCCAGTTTTTAATTCACGCTGATGTCTTTGCTAATTTTTTCTCCGCCGATAGTACTGATTGTTGTACTATAAATTTTGCACACTTTAATTTTTCGACAGCGATGCTGCGTCATAATCGAGGCCTACTATGGGAAGTCGGAGACTAACGTCATTTACTTTAGGACTACCTGAGACAACAACATCAGCAAAATTTCCAATAAGCAATGTTCGTCTGATGCCACTTGTTTAAGTCCTTGAGAACCGAGCGGATCCCAATTTCCACTGCTGCTACTCCCACTCACGTAAGATCCGAGGCCCAGTCAGCGTTTGGATCGTAGCTCGTGTGATCTCAGGGATCATGTCGCACGTATACGGGCTGGTTAGCTTTGCCATCTGCACTCGTCACCGAAACACGGTGATAAGTGCGGAAATAGCGAGTGAAGTAGGTACTGGGCAAACCTGCTTGACGATACACACATTTGCATCCACATCATTAGCGAGTCATATCCCCGGGAGTAATAATTCTCGTTGCGAAAGTTTTATTATCATATGAAAAACAATATAGCCTGAGGAGACCATGTAAATTTGATCATCAGGCCTGGTAACTCCAAACGGTAACCAACTTGTAGCACTCCATGATGGTTACCAGAAGGGTTGGAATGATTCTAAACGTTGACACGACATTATACGCCACAGAGGCTATGCCCGGGGTTCATCAAACTATCGTTTTACGCAACTTTCCTAGCCGAGACAAAGGTATTGTGGAATGAGCAAAAGTTTCAGGCGACTAGGGCTGAAACATCTCAACTATAAGTCTTATGGCAGCTTAGTTGAATTAATGGGAAGGCTTGTGTGCGAATGGAAAAAGTCGTTTGAAATTACTGGGCACTTTGTGTGGTATCAGGCATTTTATATCCACCTTCGAAATTATTCTAAAATCAGTCTAAAAGCAGGAGGGTTAATCAGGATCTCTGCCTTTGTGAGTCCTAACGGAGAAAATCCCAGTATGTACACACCGATATTCCCCTTAGGTCGGTTGGATGGTGTAAAATCGACCGCAGAATGTACGATATACGCAGTTCTATTTAATTCGGAATAGATGTTATTTCGAAAAAAACGTACAAATGCAAAATTCGCACAGATAATCTTGATTAGCAGGGAGTAATAGATGCAACAATTTAGCGAAAAATACCGAAAGGAATTTAAAATGTGGCACTTTATCAAGAAGAGCTTAAGTCAAGATCGAACATTTGCTGCGGCAATGGAGACACGTCCGCTGTGTGTGTGTGAGAGAGAGAGAGAGAGAGAGAGAGAGAGAGAGAGATTGAGAGAACAAAATCGGCATATTAGGTTATTAGCGAGATGCCATTTCCTGGAGTTCAAGTAAACAGAACTTTGAATCTACAGCTTCTTCTGATGACAATATAGGGTGATGTGTGAACGAGGATTTCAATGTTCTCAATAGCCCAGATCACGCTGATGATTATATGAGTGGGGTTGTATAACTGAGATGAAAAGAGGAATTTTCTGAGGCATTGAAATTTGCCTCAAAAGGTTTGCGCATGCAAATTGAATAGCAGGGATCATAATGGCAGAACCAGCGAGAAGAGATAAGGATGGGCAAGGGGCTCATTTAGCACAACAGGCAGCAGATACTGCTGACACAAAAAACTCCATATGTCTGCCTAGTGTTGAAGTTATTTTAACAAGGACGAAAGAAATCCAAGCAGTAAATGGAAGGAGTAGCAGAGGACTGCAGTGACAGACATTTTCGAACCTTCCGTCAATCAGGATAACAGTAAATCCAGCAAGTAAGTAATTATTTACCATACTGACAGCACAGGTACTAGCTAAGTACCATCAGGAGTTGACAGCAGCTTACCGGCATTCCTTGGAGAAGCGATCATAATAAGAGATCTGAAGAAACCTCAGCTCAAAATTCTCACACCAAAAGCACCCAGTCGTATGTGTATCAGTTTCGAACGAGGTAAAGTAAATACAAAACAACATTTTTAAAGCGTGACACCTACTACTGGCCGACTCGACTCAGCAATATAAAAAACAAAATATATACCAACTGGAGCGGCAGTAAACATGCTACCGTGTTTCACATGTCAATTGTGCCTGCCCTGGGATTCGGCTTTGACGACCTGACCACGCCTGATAATGCTTTACGAAGACTGCTTCCATAATTTCGTGTGCTATACTTGCTACAAGGCACCGCCGTGACTAAACCCAAACTGAGACGTAGGGGCCGTTAGTCAAAACTACCACTGCGGAACAGTGGACTCAGAGCCTGTCGAAGTATCAATGACAGGCCCCTAATGTCCTGCAGACGAGAGAGTCCTGTCGTGGAACCATCCGTGCCACAGAATGAACCTTTCAGTCTTATTACAGAATACGTATCATTCCTTTCCTAACTAAAAAAAAAAGTCAGATAACAACATCTGTTATTACAACAACTGACTTTTATCGTTAAAAAACAGAGTTCACGATAACGTTTGCAAAACCCTCTTAGGTGACACTATTATCCTTACACTTTTGCACTTCGACACTTACTCATTTTAAAGAGAACTTTGAATAAACTCTGGCTAAAAGATTGTGGGTGCTTGGCCTGAGTTGCCTGCCTATTTAAAATCGCTTTGGTTCATCGGAAAGTTAACTGGCAAACATTAGAATCCTCCACCCATACATCAGCCTAACTTTTAGATCTGAACAGGTGCCAAGAGATACTCAGCGGAGTCAGCGCACTAGTTCAGCGACCAGTGTCGATCTTTGGCGTCTTCATTTGAGTCTTTACCATACCTCCAACGAGTATTTTCGTGGCAACAGTAACTTTTCGTAATTTTGAAGGCTTCCAGATCAGTCGTTCAACGAACCATGGTGGTCCGCTTCCCCTTGTTTCTGACAGACCTTCAATGACTGACACCCGCTGGGTTTTATATCACGACGAATAAATCCCCGAAATCATCATCGTCTAAAAATTAGCTTTCGTTATTTCTGACAGTGTTTATTTAGTACAGGTGACGGAAGTGATCGGGTAGCTCAGAATCTGAATGCGATCACAATGGGATTATGGCTACCTATAACCAAAATATGATACTTCTTGCTTTTGTACTGCAAAATATTCGTGAGCTTCAATGAAAGCCCAGAAGGGGGCCGCGGTTTGAGACACGCATCCTTTCGTTCCCGGAAGCACTATATGACAAAAGCGCCTATCCACCACAGGCAAGTGGACATATTTATGTTTTCTGTAATTTTTTCCAAACGCTCAGTACGTCTGAACAAATCGCAGTTTAAGCCAAATGAGACCACATATTAGTCGAAAAGTGAATACGAACTTGTCGGAACGTATAGTTAGAAGGTTGTTATAACATGACTTGGTGTCCTACACTCATGTGAGTCGTTGCGCTTTAGCGTTTATGTCACGTAGTAGTTTGACAACAATGTTGATGTTGATACAGTGACCAACTTTCGCGATGCATCACGCAAATTCACCCGGAATTCTCATGTTCATCCCGATTCAGGACAGGAGAGTGTTTCGCGAGTGTCAGATATGCTACTTGTAAGTATCCACTCTCACGTGGCGGAGACCCGGTTAACTACAAAAGCTGACCTGAAAACATGTCAGCAGACTTTGAAAGTGCCGCATGGTTTGTGAGCGAACGCGTAATTACTGGACGATCGCGTTTGTGTCACTACCGGCTGACTGCAAGAAAAAACCTGAATCATGGATCATTTGAATCGCTAGATTATTTGACGGGATAGCATCTGGTTGGCCATAAGGAGATCGGGTATTGAAACTTATTTCGAACACTTACGGAGACAAATCTAAGCAATATAAGATATCTGATTTTTTCCAGGATGTGAATCTCATTACTGTGCACATTATCGATTGTCGCGGGGAGGCTGCTCGTTCAATGCCGATTGAGATTGCACTATGCGCCGGAAGTATGTTCTAATTCAACTTTTGGACACAATTCATAAAAGTTTTTTGTCAGACGGCGTATCCAAATATTCCCATCGGACTCGTGAATTCCGGTTCAAACGACGAGAACAGAGAGGACTGATAAGTTCCTGTAACCGCACGAGTGCCGCACATCTTGTCTCTCTTCATAGCAAACTCTCTTTTTCGTATCATTGTGTACTTTTTTTACCCCGACCTTTAACATTCTGTAAATGCCGTTGAATGCCAATATCTAAGATCCTCTTGAGGTTCCTCTAGGGCAAAAGTTTACGAACTCGGTTTCTTCGACCGATTTCGGTAAAAAAAACGATAAGAAACAATTGGTACTTTTACTGACACATCTATAAATTTATAAAAAGGTTTATATTTTGTTATGCGTGCACTTACTGTATCGCGATGGCTGGCACCCTAAAAACAGATGCATCGTCACATGAAGGTGTCCTAAGCCAAAATAGACTGACAACGTGTAAGAGCTAGAAATTTTTGGCCATCGACCAACTTACCGAACGACGGGAATTGGGAGCCTGTCAAAGAGGAAGTTGGAAATATTTTAAAAAAGTATAGTCATTATTTAGTAAACTTAATATAAGGATAGGTATCACAGTCCTATTTCTAGAAAACTGTCCCTCATGTGCGGGTGGAAACGTATTATGTCCTCATGACGGTTCAAAAGTATAACCTATTAGTGCAGCCGCCTTGTAGGACTAATGAAATCGAATAAACACGATGTAATCCAGTTATTTTTAAGAAATGTGTTGGTTGACTTGCAAATTATGCCCGTCCTCTGTCCGTAAATCTAACAACTGAACAAATACTGTCAAATGCAACTTCTCCTAAACCTTATAACTTGCTCGGCTTGTTGTTAGGAAGAGAGTTATTGTATACATGAACAACGTCCTGCCAGACACGTTCTGATTACTTGAGATCTTATGACAGAAACTAAGAAAACTCTCTAAGTTTTTTCTGCGATATGACAAAGAGAAGAAAATGGAGTACACATTCGAAATCATAGTTCTAGTAAACCATACCGAAATTGAAGGCCCACCAATCGACTATTAATGGAAGAGAAAAGACAGGTTAGTGTGGACATAAGCAAGGGGCTGGGTACAGTAGCTTCAGTTTAACTTACAAAGATAGTGTCCCGTGGATCCACCTAAAAACAGATATTAGATATGTGGTTTTTAAAATTCTTAAACGATATCCTTAGTATATGGAGATGTTTTTCAACAATTCGAACTCCAGCCCGAAAAGTTTTTCGCACGACTCAGGCAACAGTTAAAAATAAGGGCAAGTTTTTGCGAACTCCCCGACTACAGACTGAACTTGCTTAAGCGGTTTTTATCAGCAATCGTAGAAGCGTCTTCCAAGAAACGCTACGTACAGGCAGCCATTTCCTTATGTTACTGTGGTATTTTAAAGAAGCCTTATCACAGTCTGCGTGTGTTCTTTTGTTTTGGTGGTAGGTTCACAGATCTGGATCTCCATGGGTGAAGAGGCTTAGACACGAACTCAATTACCATTATGTGTGAAGACCCTTTACCTTGACCCCACAAGACCACTATTTTAATATTTGCAGCCTCTGTAAGTCAGCTACTTTTAGCACACTTTTGTTAGATGCCCAAGTTGTTAGAAATTACAAACTTGACCAAGTCTTTGACCGTAAAAAATACAAATACTGACAGACATTGCAAACAGTGGCCATGTCTGGTTCGCTAGACATCATAAGGCAATGATATTCGAACTTCCTCCTGCACGTGAGAGGCTTGCCCTGCAGCACCAAAAACAGTCCCACAGTCTCAAAATGGTTGCGCCCTACGAGCCCAAAGCAAACGAACATCGAGTAATTCACAGGAGGTGGCGGATGCAACTGGACGGCTGGGAGGGAGAACATCCGGAGGGAAGTCAGAGAGGTCGTCCGTAGGACAGAGGAATTGTCACTCCGTATCACAGGTGTCTTTGTGCTATATTCCAAGGGAGGTTAGGACTAAGGTTAGAGATGGGATTATTGTTGGGGTTAGGAGTCTGGAATAGGTATCTCCGCTGGAATTTGAATCAAGGCCATCTGAAGTACGGAGGTAACTATTCCTATATCCGACCAGGCTATGATTTCGTCCCATCTCACAGCAAACGACTTCTGGTCATGTGAAATTCTCGTTTTTCTTAGTATATTTTGACAAACATTTTCTGGTCGTCGGAACTTACTGGATACGTTAACTGCCTAATTCAGTAGCCATAAGTGACCATCAGTTTGAATTTGCTGGACAAATTCATAGTAAAGTCATGAAGACGATATTTTTAATTTCAGCCGGAGTAATAATAGATATATATCGAGGAAGCAGCCTTTAAAAGTTCTAACAACTAGAAGAGGAAAGTGGAGCCTTGTTTCATGGGTGCTGTGATTTATTTATAAGTGGCGTCATTGCGTTGTGGCAATCACTGCTTATGCCTCTCAAGAAAATGATTTTCTGTGTGGTTTGCCGGAAATTTGTTCGGACCTCTGTTTTAGTGCGTCTTTTTGATAACTTTGACTCCGGAGTCCATTGTGCAAGCCTGGTACGCCTTCACAACGAGGGACGACCAAAAACTACTATGTTAATTCATGTAAATTGAAAATTATGGAATGTGCTGGTTCACACAGCTTTGATTTTTTTCATTTTGTTGCATTCTACGAAAAGTTACGCATTCTGTGCTTTATATTGGCTGTTACGAATTGATTTAACTTTTTTAACGTATTAAAAAAAGCTTTTTTCTTAAAATAAGTGTTTGGTGGCTTTATCGTTGCTTCAGAATTTCCTTCGGCTTTGGCACTTACTTCTGGGTGTACACGAGGATCGCTCTGAAAACAAGTAAAACAAATAACAATAAATGCCCACTTTTCAGATGAAAATCATCAGAACCATTTGGCTGCTTCACAAGGATTTCGGGGTCCAAATAACGATTTTGCGATTACAATCAAAAAAGTTACTAAAAGTTCCACGAAACACTAAGGCATTTTGGGCTTTCTTTCTCCATTACATCGAAAAGTTGCTGGTCAAACGATGCAAAATGCCAATTGGGGGAATTCACTTATTCTATTGAAAGGGTTTTCGGAGGTTGAATGGCGAGTTAACAAAATGTTGAAACGTAACAGGTATTGTACTAACTTCAGTCAACTTTTTTTAGCTCAGTTACTAAAGAATAGCTAGGATGTGCCTTTATGTTAAGAAACAACGTTGTAGTCGAGTACATTTTAAACTCCGAAGAAAGTAAGACGATTGCACTTATTTGAAATAACTGGAAACGAAGTTTGAAGTTGCTGATAAGTGTTAGTCACATGACAAATTTATTGTTACAACTAATTACTACATGCACATGACGTGACGGTTCGGAGTGCTATGGGCAACCGCTTGACTGTCGAACAGAACCTAACTTCAGAGATCTAGTTAAGTGGCCCTGATAAGGAGGCATTGGAAGAAAGGTAACGATTTTGAGGAGGCCCCGTATCCGGTGAAGCCTCTGGCCAACAGTATAGGAAATTCTGCGTTTTGAAGTCGTTTTATCCTGTTGAAAGACATACTAAAAGCCCTTATTCTTTTCACTTTCGTGATTACCCTCCGGACCGAACGACTCAAATGGAGCGCGATGTAAATCGTGCGTAAAAGCATATAAGTTTGACCGGATTCTCTTCTGCGGTGCAGGTTGTGTTCAAAGAAATTGCGAAAACGACACCTCTGAGATTCTAAAGATTCCAGCTAACGACTTCTAGTCATATTAGCAGTGTACTTCAATATAACTTTTATGATCTTGTTTGCTGTCTTCGGTTGATCATTTTGAGTGCTGTGCTTAGGGTGCTTTATACTTACACGACCGAAGTGTGCTCCCGGGGTGCACTAAAATCGGAAAAAGTTAGACAAAAATTTAGTAGATAGTAGGTACGGTTGAACTCTCACATAAGTCAGTGTTGCGAATTTGAAAAGTAACGATTATGCTCCAAACAACTAAATCATCTTTATATGAAATTCGAAACAACATTTTTGTCCAGTCATTTTGGGCCCCAATTTTGCTGATATTCATGACTCACCAAAGTCGTCCCCCAAGCTGCTCGCATACTACCAAAACATTTCTGAGAATTCCAGCCCGCAATAGAAGCTCTTATCCGTTTATGTTCTCATACTGCTTTAACCTATGATGAAGTTTCGTAACTTAGTCAAGAATCATCGAATAAACCTGAAGTATAATCATCCAGACAGGATTAACCAAGTTTAGGTCGGATTTTTTTAATTCTGTTTAAACTCTATTAACGTGTGTAGAATAATTGTGCAATTGCCCACCTACTTGTCCAGCGGTATGTATGGTAGTCCGCGCATATGATTAACGTATTTCTCAGATCAGTAAAGGTCCATCGTATCAACCAATGAGGATGTCTTTGATGCAGTCTACGAGCAGCCGATCAAATGCTACATTAAAGTCCATCAGTTCCGTGTTTGATCTGTATTTAGGTAATTCTACCGTGTTCAATCAATAGGTTTACCGAAAGATGTAGCTTTAATTAGGGGGCGGATGGCCTACGCAAGCTCAAAATGTTGTGGGACTTGAACTATTGTTCTTTTTCTATCTCAATAATAGCCAGATGTGTCTGTTTTTGAACTATGTTCTAAGATTTAACTAGCCTACACTGTACAAGTTTTCTTTTTACTGTCACAATTTTGTCCGAAATTAGTGAATGGAAATGCCGTTGAGCCGTCGATAAATGACTTGCCACACTTTACCATGATATTTATGTAAGTATTTGATTTAAAGGCTACCAATCTCCGCAGAACGAACGCATAATTTCTAGCACCTTCAGTAGATGTGCTAAGTCATGAAATGTTAACCGGAATTCCGAAATGTGTTTTAGACTAGAGAAGATTAATTAGGCAGGATTGCGGTATTAATTACCATTGCTAATTTTACAAGCAACATTATTAAATGCAGAGGCACGATGTTTTATGAAGGGGCATTTTGCGGTTCTACAAAATCTCATAATTAAAAATTTTTTTGAGACCGCATTATACTTTTCCTTCAAGTATAAAATTCGAAGAAGACGTAATTTTCTATGAAATGGGTAAATAATGAAAATTCTTATGCATGTTTTCTGTGAAATATATTTGAACTCATAAGGACATCGAATAAATGGGAAAAATTCATACTACTTGAGTAGTCATTTTTACTGTGTAGTTTTTGCGGGCGGCCGAAAGAAGTTCATTCAAAATCGAGCATCCTGAATTAACTGAATTATCACGGAATTGTGCCGTATAGTAATTAATATTATAACCCTACTTGGGTAAATTTTTCGAATCTAAAACGCATTTCAGAATTTCGGGCAGCGTTTAATGATTTAACACATTACCATAACTGTTTATTCTGGAAAAGCATATGTCGTGCACACACATAAATTGCTCTCCATGCTCGCTTAAGGTCCAGATAAGGGTTTTGCCTATTTTCAACAACTGCATAAACCAAACAGTAACACTGCTATTCCGAGCATATTGAAATATTATTCAGGTTCCACGCTGGTGATCCCCACTTTAGTCAGGTGTGTAACACATTCTGTGCATAATTGAAAATAACCTAATCCAATTACAAGACGATATTTTGGGAACCCCAAAACGAATGTCGGGAGACCAACTATAATGCCGACTCCCTCATAGATCTATCATTCACTAGCAACAAATTAATTGCGCCTTTAGCAAGAACCATTGCCAGTCATATGAAAAAAGTTGGTGTGCGAAATCTAGTCCATAGTCTAATTCAGAGGGACGAGATCGTCCACGCATTCGCGTAGTACTTTTGACAGCTGATAAAGCCCTGTCCCTCTTCTTTTTAAAAAGTAACAACAGGAATTTCCCAAAAACAAGCTTGCCAATGTGAACATGATACCGATAACAAAGATACACATCAGATTGGTTACAAGTTATAATACGTTTTTTTCAAATTAAGCCGCTTAGGCTCATGGAACAATATTTTAGTTAACTGGTGCACTAAATTGTACAAACTCAAACCTAACTCCCGAATTTTTGTTTTGTGAGGATAGGCGAGTCCGGATTTTATCCAAAACGCCATCAACAAGGCACGAGAATTAGCATTTCAGGTATGCGCCTGCATTTAGCGAAGATAGTGCACATCTCTACCGATAGATTCCTTCAGAGGCATACAGAGGACTGACTACCAAAATCGAAGATAATCACCGTCAAAAATTAAAAAAATATTTCCCTAAATTTCCCCAAACAGAAAGTGAATTCTCGGGCTGTCGTCAAAAAACAGCTATATGGCATGCGTACACCTCAGCTAACATTGGTACGATCGTCAGTAGTAGTCCTCTTTGTCACCGAGAAGACAAGAGCAGGCCGTCTTCTCATACTTAATTTGTGTGTGTTTGCTCATTTACATGTTACTATGCAGTAAGCTATACAGCTGTTTCCTCAGAGTGATGCGTGAGCGTTGTTTGCCGTGGTTAGACCAGATTACGACCAGATCCACCTCGAGCACGGCATGACCACCAAACCGATTTGAAGATGATCTCCGGGTCGCAGACGAGATCCCGCCGTGTCCACGTGGTAAAGACGAGAGCTAAGAACTAGCTAACAGGATAAATCAACTTAGGGTGCTCAAAAAGCCATCCTCTCGTATGGTTGGTTTGTTATCTCGGAAACGGTTAGTGCCTACAAAATTTTGTTCCTACGCGGCCGTTGAAGGAGATAGGGGATCACTACGCACAGAGATGACCGAAGAATGACTTCGGTTCAGTAGCAGCGACTGACTCGGCTCTTTCAAGTACTCGGAATTCCTGAGAGGCGTGAGAACCTCGTCTGTCTTAAGTTTCACAAGTTATAGTTCTCCTGAGCAAAAACACTGAATGCCACTGATCGTTCGGCCTTTCTATGGCTTTCACTCCAGAAATGCAAGATGACCGTTCTGAGAAATAACTGAACGGATGAACTTCGACTCCGAACGAGGCTGCCAGGTGACTGTAACGATTAATAAGACGAATGCGACCTACCAATCTTCATGTCCTTGTTCGACTAATCACTGCGGTCTTTAAATTCCACATTTTATGCGCCCTTTAGTACCAGTTTGCAACTCATTCTTCTCCTCATGCTTCCGTTGGGGAATAACTAAAGTTGAGTGAACTAGGTAATAGTTTAACTTCTGAACTGATTTCCATTGACGGATCCTTGTTGGGCAGGTTATGCGCAAACCTCTATCACCTCAGCCAAGGCTGCGATACAGGATTTGGGGCAACGGTATTGAATTAGGGAGAGGGCAATGAAGAGTACGCCCTGATTACGTTGCCTTTCTTGGGTTGTGTGAGATATCCTTCTTTTGTTGTTGTTGTTGTTGCACAAAGTGCGAAGTGGCTCATTCAAAAGGACGTTCTTGCACCCTGCTATGAGGAACTTTCCCAAGCAACAGTGCTCGAGAACCTTATCAGTCTGTCTTTTATCCATACGGACCAGCACTCAATCTGCGGAGATAGCTGCCCCGCCAGATGCCCTTCGCACGAAGACACATATGGCAGAGACCCCAGACACCTTCAAAGGCTTCCAAAGACACTGTGGGCAGCATTGAACTGAGACATGACGCCCCTCCTGCTCTGCCCTTTTATTAATCCCGTGATCCCTTGGTATTTTAAATTGTGTAGCACCTTAAGTTTTACCCCTTACATATTGCATTTTCTCGTAAGGTTTATAAAGCAGCTGCTCAGGACAGTGTCGGCCGACCTTGCGCCAAACAAACCAACATCCCTACAGTGAAATCTGACAAGAGATGCTTACTTTTCCGACAACGTTGTTAACAGTGAGGTTGACCTTTTTGTCGAAATAAGTTGAACGTGAATACGAATAGTTGGCAGAAGATATAGAAGACAAGGTTTCCTATCTGAATGAGAACAAAACATTATTTTATGCGTACGTCCCGAAACTATGTTTACCAAACATTGGCCAAAGTTTACTTAGAGTTCCTAATAAGCAGACCATGTGTTCGATATTGCCATCACAGTTCTCAACTCGAATATTGTCGAACAACTGCATAGATTAGTGTGAAAGTGGTTTCCACTAAACTTCAGATAAATCCTATTATTCGTTCTGGTTGGATAGAGGACTGTGACAGTTAAGAGGATCTGAATTCGGTCTTTTCTAAACGCAACTTTTAGTTGTTATCACCGCTAATGGAAGAACTTCGATACCTACTATCATAATGGACAAATATCATATCGTCGATCTTTCTTTAAATTTTTGAGTGGATATAAAGTAGTTTCTTACCCAGCAAAAGCTTTTTATCACTTAAATTTAGGTTGATTGACTGGTACCAGCATAGTTTCCACCAATCTAAGAGCTTGCCAATAAACTAAGAAGAATATGAAGATTGACTAGGATGTTCACGTTTTCGAATACAAACGCACAAACGCGTGCCTGCGTCAACTCCGTTGTTGTCTGGGATTGCTTCTGATCCTGCAAGTTAATGGAACGGGTTTTCTGGATGACTGTTTTTGATGAAAGGACACCAGCTCTTTCTCACGAACGACAGCGGATTTCTTTTCTGCTATCTGGACATTTGCACCAGCAGAGTAAGCCGGAGTCAAATAAGTTTCAAAATAATTATTTGGCCGTGCTGGACCAATAAAAATGTCGAAGCTTCTAAGGGAATCGATCTTTTCCGTCAATTACCTTAAAAACAG
>CACRXP010000896.1:24596-34825 GCA_902702965.1 Spirometra erinaceieuropaei | reverse complement strand
CACCTGTAATGCGGGTCCGGGCTACCAACTGCGATCTAGCCAAAAATATAATTGATGAAGATGCCAAATTCGGTGTCATCGCCAAATTTCGCGACCTTTTGTTCAACTGGCAACTGGGCGTTCGAAGGGAACGCAGTATGGGACAGTTGTGCATGACTTGCGATAAATATGCAAGTGTTTCTCACAGATTTGGAGAATTCAGCTGATGCAATAGTGAAAACTCGGCAGCCCCTGTGGGATTCGCGTCCATGGCAGCAGGGAGAAGACCTGAGTATAGTTAAGGCTGTAGACACCTGAGCTACTAGGTCTCGATCAAGAGCCTTGAGTTTAGTTATACTTGGGCAAAATTACCAACCCAACCTATTACAAAGTGTTGAATTCACCAAGTCTGATGCAGTAAGCTGAGCTCCCAGGCAGGTTTACTTAAGCAATCAACAGAATATCTACCAGACTCGTTTGTAACAGGAGCTTGTGGTAGATTTGAATAATTAAATTGGCCCTATTATGAAAAGTCGGCGTCATATCCGTGTTTTCCACAATTATGTCAGTTGAAGAAACAGCACAGCACAGTCCGACATGCGGTAGCACCAACTAGAGGACAGAGCCGCATGTTATGTGAAAAATTGCACAGAGCCGTCAAACGTGATCCGTGCTAGCAACACGTAATAATAGTAAGACATGGGGGAGAACCTAGTTGGAGATGGGGAGGCTATTCTGCACAGGTTCGCCATCAGGACGCGTGCGGTCCAATTTGCTACTCAATTCTAGTTCCCTCCCACCCCCCTGTGTTGCCTACTCATGGTCTGTGTCCAACAGAAGCTTTGCGACTTTATCAGTGACTCCTTGTTTTTTCCTCTCACCAACCACTTTTTCGTGCAGTCAACCGAACAAACTGCCGTCTTTAAGTGCATCCCAGCTACGTCCATGACTGCACGTAAACTCGTAAGCAGCTTGTTTTGGCGTGCTTGAACAGTGCATTTTTAATTAGTCCGATCGAGATAGTCGCTGCTATGCGTGTCAAGTAAATCGCGCTGCAAAGTTCTCTCTTCGTCGTGTTGGGACGTCGTCAGCTTAAAAAGGAACTGTGCCACACAAATCAACATTCCTCCTTTTTCTCGCAGAGAGTCATTCGCCAATGGAATTCTTTGCCAACGTACGTTGTTAATTCCCCAACCGTCAGTGTCCATGAGACATCTGGAAAATCACTTGTTAAAAGGCACCCCGTACTCCCGAAGCCCGATCTAGTGGATTACTGAAATGACTATCAACATAGTACTAACAGCAATTCAACAGATCCTTTTGTGTACATTAACCTTGACCCGGGTGAAAATGTTCAGTGCGAATGCAGTGGACGATTTTTTTCGCGTTACATCGCAAATGCCATATACTTTTCACATTTATTTTCCACCATTAGATTTATGCAGTCTGCACACTAAAACTACATGTAATTCTTGTGCAATTTAAATATTCTCATTCACACCTATGCCGTTTAAATGGAGTTTTAAGGGCTTCTGTCATTTACTCCACATATACTGACTGACTGAACTATGAGTAAAAGACAAGTGGTTCCTAATCTGTTCCGAACTGACATTTACGTTGACCTCACTTCCTTAGACTACGCGTTACCCCCAAGAATGCGTTTGTGAAGACTGACTTCTTCCTCCTTGGTTCGATGGATGATACTTTAATCGCGCGATTGAACAATCACGGAGGCTAGTCCATCCTTTTATGTATCACGACTAGGCTGATAGAACACAGGTAGTGCCCTTCACAACTACCCTTCAGACAAATGGATCCTTGGCCCATGAAGGCCAACTGGTCAATTTCGTCATGTTCAACTCTTCGGTTGCTTTTCGCATGTACCTTATGGCATTAAGCAACAATCCGCCTAGTCCTCGGGCATTCAGTGTGGCAAAAATGTTATTAACAGGTCTTCCGAAGAATGCGCTTTTGTAGGCTTTCCGACATATTCTGCCATAGGTTCACTTTGAAGCCTGTGGGCAGAAGTAAGCCTAACTGACCGCTTCCAGTTACGCTGTTAACCTGCCCGTACAGCTTCCTATTGAAAAGGAATTAGACCTTTTTGGTGTATAACTGCAATGGATCACACAGCTGCCCTGGTTCGACCTGACCTTGGTTTCTTCTCAACAAAATTTTTATCTCTGGAGGCCCGCTGTAGCACCTTCAGTTAAAGCCTCTTAGTCAATTACCGCATAATCGACTAGGCTTACAATTTCCTGGAGATTTACGACTTCATCTTACTCAATGAATACTAGTCTTTGGAACTCGGTTTTTGCTCGAATTTGTAAAAATTCAATCCGAGAGCTACCTCAAACGGGTTTCAGGGTTCAGTTCATTTCAGACATACCTATTCAGCCTATCTCATGAAATGTCAACCGAAATTCTGAAATGTGCTCTCAATTAGAAAGGATCAAATTGCGACATATTTCCACAATATTTCCTTCACGTCAAGATGTTCCCTTTTAAATGAGGTTCTTTCCGGCCGCCTCCAAAAAGCCCACACGGAAAAGGGCCTACTTAAGTAACATAAATTTCTTCCATTACTTTTCGGTGCTCTTACAAATTCAAGCATATTTTATAGAAAACACCTACGAACATATAATTTATTGTACCCATTTTGTAACAGACTACGTATTCTTCAAATTATATACTTGAGGAAAGGGTACTTTTCGGTTTTAAAAAGGTTTGCAGTGATGAGGTCTTAAAAGACCGTGAAATGTCCATTCATACAGCACCGTATGTGTGCGTCTATGAATGCTGCTCATGAATTATATAAAATGGCCCTTATTCATTGCAAAATTGTACGAGTCCTATATGACCTCTTCTTATTAACATAAAGAGATGTATGATTTTCTTTATACGAAAGGTGTACATCATGTAGCTTGCAAATCCTAAACGTAAGTTCAACAGCAGGTAGGGCTCAAAATGATTCGGCGATTGAAAACGACTTTTAAACCGATGGATACCCTTTCGCGATATCAAAAATTGAAAGGAAATGTTGTTTGCTACGAAATGGATGGAATAAATAGCACGTTGGTAAATATCTTTTATAAAATACACTCGCATTTACAAGAGCATCGAAAACTAATGATAAAGGTATATGTTTCCTAAGAAGGCCTTTTTATCGACCGGGGTTTTTGCAGGCAGCTGGAAAGAAGCTCATTCAAAAGCGGAAATCTTGGCTTGACCGAAATATCCTGGGATTATGTTGCGTGGCAACGAATACGGCAACACCCCCTCAGTAGCCCTTTCCAATCGAAAACACATCCCAGAATTTCTCACCAACAGCCGGAAGGTCGAGGTGTTTCGTCCCGCATCACATTCCCTGGCACCCATCTGGTGAGATGGTTTTCGTCGCGGCTGTGACCTCTTAATACCAAATGACGGTTTATCGATGCGACAAGCGCATTTTAGGAGACTTTGCAGAGCGACCTTCTGGCTTCAAAGGAAGACCTTATTTTCTGGGCGTTCCCATCTCATCTCACCATCCGTGCGTTCCTGCCGTCCTGAGTGTCTGTAACTCTCCACATGGCTTCTCTCATGCGGGATCCGAACAGCATGGAAAGCCCAGCCGGTATGTTACTTTGGCAACAATAGGTTGTAGGACCCATAAATAACTTGAGCTAGCCTGTGGATCGTATCATACGTTGAATGGTTGTAGAGGGGGTTTCACGCGTGGGACAACACACAGGACGGAGAGCAAGAAGACACAGAAAATAGGTAAATTTCTGTCGAAAGTCTCATCGTACACTGTCATTTGGAAAACTGAGCGCGATAATTAAAAAATAAATGAAAAGTAATTTTCAAAAAATAACGGACTTCGAATAAGGCGCCGCTGGCAAGTTTATTTTAGGGTTACATGATACCATTCTAGCAGCACAGAAACTCGCCAAAAGTCCAGACACGCGTGTTACGCCGATGTTTTGCCGCTGCATGACACAGCTGCGAGGGGTTCGGCTGTTCAGTTGGTTCACCCGCATTCCTAGTCTGTTTTCTGGCAGATACTCCAGTTTACAATTTGTTGCTTTTTAATTTCCTCATAAACTAACTGCGAACTTGGAGTAGGTCAGTGTATACTAATGTCTATAGGTCTGTGGTATCCTGTAACCCCAAAATATACTACTAACTGCCTGTCAGCAGCTAATGAATAGTCATCCCGCTGTGGCTGATGGACTTCGGCCTAAATATTCATACATAAAATTTCGGTCTCCGCCTATAGACCTTGGAATATACTGACATATTCCAAGTTCGCAGTTACTTTCTATGGAAATTAAAAAACAACAAGTTGGTAAGTTTACATTTAGTCAGGAAGGGAAGAAAATTTCAAACAATGGGAACAGTGATGTTTACAGTCAGGCCGACCTCTCTCCTTTCTTTTTTTCTCTTCTTCGATGGGGAAACGATGGAGTTTGGTCGGGTAGTTCGACTGATATCTTACGAAAGTTTCCGCAAAATAACTACCTTTATAGACGTCGAAAATTCCGGCATCCTAAAAAAGTGCACTTATCTTAATTTAGCTTATTTACCCATCAAAAGTCCTGATCCTGTTCCACCACCATAGGAGTGAAAGAAGCAGAGACCATTTAGAAGATCACACGCCTCCGCGATCTTCCGAAGACTCTCAACGAACGGTTCCTTGTATGACTGTCCTAGTTGGTAAAAGCCTCGTGCATAGTTGCTTGCTCCGTCCTCCTTTCCATTCACCAGGCTTTTTGCGTTGAAAAGATTTTGGTAGACACCGGCGCGAACTTCGTCTAGCGAGGTGGCAGGTGACAGGCAAAAAGTTCACCGAGACACACTAAGAAACCTGCACAGTTTGACAGCTTCATTATAAGAAGAACTTCTAGCCAATTTTATAAAAACATTCCTTCACCCATACGTTGACTATAGTGCTAAAAACAAACGGTTTCACAACCCTTAAATAGGGATAGGGACAGAATGCGTCCTCACTTGCACACCAAATACGCACTTCTTTCATGATAATCTGTATTGTTAGACATTCCGAACTTGTTTCCATGAAGTTGAAAGTTCTTCAGAAAGCCAGCATCATACTCACTAATTTTCTGGTTTTGAACATCAGCCCCTAGTCAGACGATAAGACTGAGGACCATTTTTTCGGCTACTCCTCTGGAAAATTTCTATGAAACATCGTGGAAGGTTATGAAATGCAAGCTACTGGTGGACAGTGAAGCCGGAAGAATGACCGTTTGGAGCCCTTCGAGAAACGCTTATATCAGTTGTGCACACAAAGCCATATAGCTAATACGCGCCAAGGGAAATCTCGCACAGATTCCTCGCAGAAACGCAGAATGCAAAAGATGTTGTTAAGCGAATAGAATAGAGTAGCAAGTTGTCTTCACCAGGCTGATCACACCAAAGTACACACCCATTCCGCCCTGCCTTTGAGATCCAGTCTAGATCCCTAGCAGGCAGTCGCATGATGACAACTAGTCACTAGCGCAGCATGAGCACTGATAAGGAGAATGGAGACTAGAGTGGATATTTCTGGGCTATTCGTCGGCATCAGTCAGTCCTTCCCCAGACCCAGCTCAGGAAGATCTGACATTTGAATAAGGGTCATGTTTGCCATCGAGTATTTGTTCCAAACACTCCACTACTTCAGTCACGGACTGACCTCCTGCCGGCTGTGATCGAAAGCATTTTGCTCTAGAAGGACTGGTGTTTCGCCAAAATGATTGAAGGGAGGGACGTATTTGTTCCTTTCCTGGCTCTAGTGGCTACATTACAGCCCTCACTGGAGATCGCATAACGACAAATAAGTCTGAACTGGTCAATCTGTTCTGCTTTTCCCTTATCAATATATCTACAAGTAATGGAGTAATCGCCTCCATACTTGCTGGAGGAGTAATAATACCACTAAAATAGGCCGTAATAGTTTTGTGAGATAAAGGGCAATAAGAAAAAGTGAAACATAACTAGTAACTTCAGTAGCACTAACAGAAGTAGTAGTGGTGGTAGTAGTAGTAGTAGTAGTAGTAGTAGTAGTAGTAGTAGTAGTAGTAGTAGTAGTAGTAGTAGTAGTAGTAGTAGTAGTAGTAGTAGTAGTAGTAGTAGTAGTAGTAGTAGTAGTAGTAGTAGTAGTATACCACGTAATCGAGCAGCGGTTGATAATTTCGAGCTTTTTACCCAAAACCGAGGGCTCCGAATCCAAGAGCACAGTTCTTGGGGTGCAATGGCCTTTTGCGTTTTCGTGAAAGAAAGTATTGCAGTCAAATAACTCTTTCTCATCTGATGTTTGCGTTGAGTCCGACAGTACAATTTTTTGTCCATCTGGGCCGATTCCGTGCTCGACACAAAACAACTCCCAGCAAGCGTTTGCAATCTGAACGCCACACTGGCCGACAAAGATACTTATGATTTCCCCCTGTTTGAAATATACAAACAATTTTATGGCAGTCACGTGGTGCAAATGTGTTATGCTCCTGCAAAAATCTGCCATCACTTCGGTTTGTTTAACCTCCAATTTCATCTGATTTCAAAGCAAATATAATGACAAACGCGTTCAAGTACAGTCTATTTTAAAAAGTATGTTAAAGTTGGGGTGTGTTCGGACTATAACAACTGTGAAACATGCCAAGTCTACGTCTTATGTTCTTGTCCTATAATCGGGAGCGTCTTCTTTAAGCCGAGGTGGAACCTTTACATTTGCATGGTAAAGCTTGGGTCCAACCCGACCTACAGATCTACTTTGATGTTTTGCACGCTGAGCCTACGATTAGAGGCAATTTTATGTCAAACGATATATGACTGAAAACGGGCGTCCAAGGCTATCTCCGCGTCCGCGCTTTAAGTTCTTGGTCTCCTGTCATGGTCATTTTTGACAAAGGATTGTAGGCAATCCTCGCCTAACCAGCTTCTTGGAGGCACTTAAGAGGTTAAACTTAAACAAGACCTCGCGACAGACCATAAGTATACCTTGCACGTGCTACGCGCTAACGCAAATTTGATCCATGTGACCATGGGTGTGATATTTGTTCATAGGACAATAACATACTCATCTGTGAGGATAAGTTTATGTGTTCTTGTAAGATGCATTTCTTGCCCAAAATACCAAAAAATGGTCCGATATCCTTGGTTATGTCAGTTATACTCAGGTCAGCTTAAAAAAAACCGCTACACTTGAGCATCTCTACCCTCTTGATTCGTAGCCCAAGTGAGTTGCTTGGGCAGGCACTGAACCCGAAAGGCAAAAGTCCATAAACTGGCAGCTAAAATCACCCGTCTTCGTTTAAAGCTCACAGCTGGTCAATCTCCGTCTCGAGGTCTTAGCCTCTAAATTGTTGAAAGTGCATTTCCGGCAGTCTAGCCCTAGATACTAACTAATAGCCTGCGTCCGCTTCCCGCATGCCATCTTCGTCCTCGAAGCCGGCATGAAAGCACAACTATATTGTACAGATTCCATTACTGTGAGTTCGACTGCGAACCAATGAGATTTGCAGGCGTCGGTTTCCCTGGTATGTTGACTTCGTAATTCTATAACTACACCATACAACAGATCTTCGGAGCCATTAAATAGCGTCCAGCTCTAACTTCTTAGTCTTTCTGGTTTGAGCCAAACTTGGGTCACTGCAGTCGCAGCGCATATACTCATTACAAACATATTTTTAAATTTAACACAGAGGGAATGGTAAAGGTTTGTTTTCAAGTAAAATCGGAAAAAAATCGGGGCATACCAACATGTCTACTATCCGAGAAACAGCACCACCTGTAAACTTGGAAAAAATAGTTTCTAGGGCTTATTGATTGACACGTGCTTTCGAAAAACGTGCAGCATACAGGCACCCTACTCCAGTATAAAGCTACCAACGAATAAAGGGTGCGTGCAATGTGGGAGCATCGACGCCTGCAGATACGATCTGGCCACCTTTGGTTTTACGTACAACTAACCCCGACCCTCCCATTGAGCAATTCTGTGTACTGGTCAGCAGAGCTAGGTGTGTTGCAACATGAACTGGTCTGCAAAGTGACCACCTCACTCTAGCCTCGTAACCTAAACAACCCATGTTTCGTATGCGGTCTGTGTGTACGAGACGGATGCTGGGGTTGCGGAGAGGCGTGTCTACTTCGCGCCGTCAATGTGCAGTGTGCGGATGGACGCCAGCCACTAGTCTCTACGAGTAAGCCCACTCGTAATAACCGAGGGCAAATCTGTTGTATGGTGTAGCTATAGAATTACGAAGTCAACATACCAGGGAAACCAAGGGCCTGTAAATCGCATTGGTTAGCAGTCAAATGCTTTCCCGTAATGGCAAGCCGTTTCTCATCAAGGAGTGCTGTCAGCAGAGATTCAGGACAGTCTGAGAGTCATTCCTGGCTTATTAGCCATCATCAGGCAGAAGCGGCCAGTCCAATGTCCCTAGTTTTGCCTTTGGAACTTCTTCATGGTCCTTGAGTTAGTTCAAAAACAGCTTGCCTGAACGGACCGTCGAACATTTCTGGTCCCAAAACAGCCTATTGGTCAGTCCACACGGATGCACCTCAAAGTGATACAATTGACCAGAGAGAACAACCTGGTTTGCGTATTTTCGGGAGACAGTAGGGCGTTGGTGTCATTCGATGCCAGCTTTCTCTTCAGACTTATTAGCGATAATTACACGCTAGAAACTATCCGTGACCTGCTGAGTGAACAAATCCGTTAGTAGGAGCTAGCCCACAATTCAGAAACTCAATAAACTCGTGAATGGCCGTCTCGAGATATTTTATGCCTTCGGTGAGGTCGATTATAGGTGAATTAATGCTCGCCAATCTCTGCGATGATCGTCGAGACTCTTCCCTAACATCTCAAACAGAGGGTGTCTACGATGTGCAAAATAGTTTTGCGGTGCTGTTTTTACGACAGCTTCGTCACCATCAATCAGAAGAATCGACTGGAAATGAAGACATGGCTCGAGCATCCCGGTGGTGGTGGTGGTGGTGGTGGTGGTGGTGGTGGTGGTGGTGGTGGTGGTGGTTTGGCGTGATACAGGAACCGAAGGTCTCACTCCCAAGAGTACCATGTTTCGATCTGCATAAGTGTCCATAAGTCGCAAAAATGCACTAGGTTAGACGCATGTCTGTCACGCCGAGAACGTTGATTAACCTGCTGTAGAAAGTCTTACCACATAGAAAGAACTCTATTTTATATTACACGCCGTATATGGTCGCAGAGTTCATTTACGGCGAAATTACTTCATAACAGAATAGCCAATCAGCGTTGTTTTTCAAAGACAAAACAAAAGACCCTGGAAGACAAAGATAGACAGTATTTCAAATCTACAAGCACACATACCTTCCTGCACAGAGGAAGGAAGGGGTAAAATAAGAAAAAAACGGCTGGGAGAATTGGAGAATGTGAAAAAAGTAGTTATTTATAAGGAAGGTACAATTCAGGCTAACTGAATAGAAAATAATTAGGATTAGTACTTATCAAGACAAATATAAGAGAAATCGACATGAAGATGAGTCGGGATTCGTTGTGATAGTCCTGCCCAGAGGAAGGAGAGCGAGAAACCGGTCCGGGATAATAAATCACTCAATCGCCTTAGCATGGCCAAGAAATGACTCCCAGGATTTGAGAACCTTTAGTTGGAAAAAATCAGTAGGTTTTAAGGGTTTGAAATGCTGTAAGATATCTTCGACTCAAAACATGATATCTCGCTAGTGGCAAATTGACACATCATGGCCCTACATGGCCTGTCAGTCTACGATGGCAATGGCGGTGGTAGCAGTGGTTCAATTACTTTCCAGTTTACTAAGCAATCGGCACCTAGTCAAGTAGTAAAATTTGAAACGCAGTCGGGAAGACGGAAGAGGCTGTAGCTGCTGGATAACCGGTTGGAGATGATTTCGAAAAAGTATATAACGAGTAGGTGCTGAGGGGTATGTTTATTATTTAACGACTCGTAGATCATCTCATGAACTCTGCTCAAAAAAGACAATGAAGCTTCTCCCTGTGCTGCGGGAGAGTGATAAGCACGGACCTCCCACAACCGACGCCGGACCATGCAAACGTTCTTGTTCCCATTATTGTTGGTTGGCAGGAAATATCTGTGCAAAATTCTGACCTAGGTGGACGCCGCAGGTGTTGGGCTGGGAAAATGCTGTTTTCATCGCCATCGGCCTTCCTCGTGTTCAATCAGTGCAAATGCCACAGTCTTCCGGTAGCTCAATACCTGGTCAAGTTGTAACTCGCCGAACAACCGTTGCGT
>CACRXP010000895.1:223980-236996 GCA_902702965.1 Spirometra erinaceieuropaei | reverse complement strand
CAGTTGGTAACCTTTCAAGTCTTGACTTCAATCTCACAGTCATAGATCCGGCGCGTCAGATTTACTATAGTGCGGAATGCGCTGATGGGCCGTGGAGGCGGATTCCCCAGTGTCAGAGCCTGTCAGTCATCTAGTGGTTGACAGAGCTAGACAGCTCGTTTGTGTTTGCCATGTATGTTTTTATCTTCTCATTTACCAGAATGCCTCAGAGGACATGCCTCCCACTTAGATGAGGTGGGCATTTTTTGACATTTGACATCGCGCCGGCCATACTGGGATGACTGAGGGGATAGCATGCTTGGCGTGTGATTCCAGCTGCTTACTTTCTTTGTAAATTAACGCGCTAACTTTGAGGAAATCATTCGGAGTGAAGTTTTATAGGGTTAACCCGAAGGATTTACTCAGAGTTTAATTAATTTCGGAGGAGAGTAAAAAGCTGCACTTGCAAAACTGAAGTATCTACCAGAAGACACACGACTTACGCTGGGGAGCCTAGTAACTAGGCGAACCCCTCGCAGCTGTGTCACGCACCGGCGGGATATTGACGAAACACTTGTTCGGGCTTTTAGCTAGCACCTCTGCTGTCGTGTATGGTAAATCATGCGACAGGGGTATGACTGTTATGAGGTGTGGCGCGTGGTGTGGAGCGGATTCGTATGCGCCCTGAGAATGTGTGATGATGGGGTCTGGAGAGCAGATTTGTTGAAGATTTTACGGGAAGATGCGTATGGCCGAAGAGGCCTATGCGATGACAGAATATCCCTGGGTTGGTGTCGCGGGTGCATATTGGAGCTGCTGCCACTGGCTCACCGGCCTCAGTGCGGTGGATTCGCAAGCGACCGCTTAGATCTGTACATGTCGCACTGGGAACAGGTTGAAATTGAGTTCACATCTTTGATGGTGAGGGCATTAGTGGATATGTCTTGGGGGTCGGTAGGAGTGTCATCATTGGTGTCTCAATTAGTGACAGTGGTTAATTCGGTTGGCCACGAAGATGACTGCGCTCGTCTTTGCGGCAGTTGATCTGGGAGGAGGTCTGTCCAGGTCTCCGGACTGGTTTACGGATGTTTGAGTGAAGTCTTCAAGGTGTCATTTCAGCGACGCTGATTCCCGCCCTGCCCAAGACCATCTGCGGCTACGATCCCCTGAATATCCGCTTGAGTAGGCACTCTTCGCCCATCCTCGCAGTTGAATCTGCCTCAGTGTGGAGTAAATACTGAGGAGGCCGGTTCTTTCCAGGAGCCCAGGTCCTTTCCTGTCACCTTCAGGATTATTCGGAAGCACCCGGGGAATGTGCTTGGGTCATAAACAGTCGACGTCTCTGCCCTGTACATCCTGAATTTTGTGTTGAGTAGGATGGCGCGACGGTTCCTAACGGAATGCTTCGGTCGACCGAAGGCCTGACTGCCTTTGCGAATCCGAGTTGCGGTTTCGTCGTCGACCTTGACGTTTCTTGGAATTGTTCTGTAAGGTACGCGAATCCCTCTACCGCTGTGTTATGCGTTCTGTTGACATTGATACATGCTTGGGCGTAGTCGGCATTTGGCATCGGTTGGTTAGGATCCCTGTCTTTTCGGTGTTGATGGTCAGTCTGGAGTTGGGGCAGCCGGAGGCAGAGAGATCCACGCTCCACTGCATGTCCCTTTCCGTTATAATGTTTAGCGCACAGTCATCCCCGCACAGTAGGTCGTAAATGCTGTCCTTGGATGTCCTCAAAAATGCTTTCAGGCGATGGATGTTGAATAGTTTTTCGTCGGTTCGGTAGTTGATGTCGACCCACGGCCGATCCTCACGACAGAGGAGGGAGGAAGTACACAGCCCTGCGAATGCTTCGAAGATTGTTCCGCTGTCCGTGACTCGAGCCTTTATTCTATCGCGAGGTTGTCATACCGTTTGAGTAATTTGCCCAGGACATCAGAATTTCAGCAGGATTCTCCAGAGTGCATCTCGACTCCCTGCCTGAAAGGCCTTCGTTTGATGCGCTTTTTCTGCAGTAGGCGGATCTCGAAGGTCATGTCTGTGATTCTGCGGTGCTTTCGTAGTTTGCACTGCGTTTTTGAAATAAGTCTCCGCTCCAGATGTGTTCTGAGACGATTGAGTGGGACAGGGGTGCGGATTTTTTCTGGGAAGATGAAAGAAGAGATGCTTTTGTGGTTGCTGCAGAGTTGCCGGTCCTCCTTGCGTTTATAAATGTGCACGATAGTGACACCCTTTAGGTCTTGGGGGTTTTGCCCCTGTTTTTGCGTCTACTGGATCAGCAAGCCAAGTTCTTCCATGAGTTGAAGGCTACAGTACTTGCAGACTTCGACTGGACTTGCGTCTACTCACGATGCTTTTCCACTGAATACCAATTGCGCTGCCCTTATTGATCGCGGTTGTCGTTGGTGTCCACTTGCGGAAGTCGGTTGATGGCTTTCTCACAAATGTTTGATGGGTGCTTTATCCCGCCCTGGAAGTGCGTGGCACAGCGCTTCAGGAGCTGCGACCTCCGGCGCGAGGACTACTTCATTCTGGTGTAACAGCGAAGCAGTCCACATGGAATGTGAACTTTAAACCGCTTTAATGACCACGAAGGAATTCTGGATCTCCTCAGTTTTTCAAGCCAACCAGTCGTTCTGCCTTTTCCCCCTCAGTTGTGCTAGGCGTGGGCATCGGACGTCTGCGGCTTCAAGTTTTTGGTACTGTTGATGGTGTGCGGATCTTTTCGTTATTGTCATGAGACCAATCCTGATGTTGACTTGCGCGGCCGAGGGCTTCTGTCACAGCGGCCTGAATGTTGTCGCGCAGCTCCCTCTACCGGGTCTCGGCATTGGTATGCGTCTGCGGGGTTTGCATTTCTTGCAGCTTGGAGTTCATGTTGTTGGTAAAATTCAATCGGTTTTCGTCTGTATCAGGTGATGCAATATTCACCTTACTTGAGGCTAACTTACAACATTGCGGTCGCCTGAGCAGCTGCAGTTAGAACCTCATCTTGACAACGACAAGGTGGTGGTCCGCCCGACAGTCGGCACCACACATCGCCTTAGTCGAGAGCACGTTACGTTGGTAACGCTTTCAATCAGCGACGCATTCCAGCACCTTCCCGTGACCTGAGCGAAGATACATGCAAGTCGCCTTCCTCCGCATCGGCAGACCAAAGAATCTACTGGTCATGAGGTGATTGTTTTCCCTGCAGTCTTGCAGGGGAAGAAGACCATTGCTGTTGCAGCTACCGACCCAATGGCGATCAAGCACTCCCTCACAGACTGCGTGGTTTTAGCCGACACGGACAATCAATTTTTCCACCTTCGGCACAGTCGTTGGGCAGGTCTTCGTAGAACTTGTTCTTCATGTCGTCGGCGTTGGTCTTTGGGGGGGAGGGAGGGGGAAGGAAGGACACAGGGGCTGATGGTGGTAGCGGAGTGGCAGCCTCTTCGCCATGAGATGGTCATTGACGCCCCGTGAAAGGCAGAACAGCCGTTTCAAGAATTCGTTCCTGATATCGAATGTGCCTCGGACATCCCCCTATTCCGCCCTTGGAGGTCCGCACCAGAAATTGTGTCAGACACCAACCTCTTCTTCTTGTTGTCCGTGCTCCGAGAAGAGAGCTTTACCGAGAGCCGCAATAGCCACTTTGTGGCCGTCTCGTTTGCAGGCGACCAGAATCACCCTCCCGGACGATTTGCCACTGGGTTGTCTAAAAGGGAGCTAATATTCGAGGTTGCCGGAGCGGGCGTTGTCACTTTGGCAGCCGTCCGAAAGGCAGTGGAATGCGGACGGGGTTGTCGTTTACTGTGCTTTTTGACTGCATATGTTGCATCCACAAGCCACGGTCAGTTTGCCGACGGCGTGTTTCACCAGCAGGTTTTAGGGCACCTTTTCAACTCCTTCCTCCCATAAGGTAGTGAGCAGTGCTGTCCCCAAACAAGGCATCTTAGTCATCCTCGGCGGCTGCAGAGTTCCTTTATGGGTCACAGCATCTGCATAGAGGGACGACGAGTCGAATAAACCCGGACCGCCCTCGGGACTAAATGTTGCCTTCTCCATGGGGTTTTTGTTGAAGGGGGTTGGGGGAGGGGTGGGGGCAGGGAGTTAGGGGATTAGTTCAGAGATTACCAGGAAACCTTGTCTGGTTTAGCCTGCCGGTCAAGGACGGTTACCGAGGATGTCGCCTCCGTGCTGAGCACGACGTCGATGAGATCCAGGTGAGAGCTGGGTGCCGGGACGGGGCGACGCAGAAGTATCCGCCCGGTCTAGCGATGTATTCGGCGGGGACTGTCGGTGTACTACTTATGCACAGGTACTTCCTACAACCCTAGTCGTGTTAGTACAATCAGGCCCAGTTGGCGTTGCCTATGTTGTATCTTCCTGCACGGTCAATGCCGGCAGTATGCGTGTACCAGAGTACAGTCGTTAGTGTAGGGTTGCGCCACATTCATCCAAACGCATCTACGAACCTGCAGTACCCGTAAAACCACAACGTGGGTCCCCGCTCACGGAGCCTTGTGCATTTCACACAAGAAGGGTAACAGCATCTCACATACACCTCGCATGGGTCACCTTAGACGTGTATTTCGGGCCTGTCGTGTGAGTAGATTTGCATAGTGGTTCATTGCATGTCTGTCCTAGTCAACGCTTTTCACATCTGTTCTGCATTATGTAAGGTGAGAATTCACTCTGACCCAACTTTGAAAAACTCTGCAACCTCGATGAGATTCGAACCCACGACAGCATGAGGAGGGCTTCAGTATGGCCAATTCCCTAGCCACTGAGCTAGGAGGCCCCACCGGGAACCGTGAGTTTAATCCCATTTGAGTCAAGTCACCCTCCCGGCCTACTGCAACGTCTGGGATCCACCAAATCGGATAAAGTAAGATGACTGCCCATGCAGGATTTCCTAAGTAATCCGGCTATAATGCACCAGATGATTACCAGGCTCACGTAATTAATAGGTGCTTTGGCAGATTTTGAATAATTCATCTTGATCCATTTGTTCATTTTGACTCATCATGACCCAACTTTTGGGTCAAAATGAGCGTTACCGTCTGGGTCGACTTCGTAGACTTGTCTAAAAATAAGGCCTTGTCGCAGAAATAAATGCTCTTCCAGAATGGGGATCGATAATCAGTACATTTCTTATCAAATAATAAGCGTTCTATTGTAAGTTTTATTTTCCTCATTATGTTCATAGAGAACATTGACAGATGTTGCCTGTGAGTATCCTCACTGGGCACATATTAATACGTTTTAGTGCACGACTAATAATCTCTTCGTCTTGCTTACTTATGGACCGTTTTAGTCCACCCTGCGTATTTCTGAGCACGGCTCTATCACTAATAATTCGCCACAGAGTGACAGCATGTCGCAGGTGCTTGATGTAAATATTTGTTCACGTCTATTAATCCTCGGTGTGGTAAAACAAACTACCGTCAAACCAGTCTGTTACTGAGTTTTATGGCACGTTATGGTCACAAATTTACAAAACAGAATTTTACAAGCTGAATGTGCCCTTTTTTTTCCTGAAAACAATACGATTTCCTACACCCGCCTTCATCTGATTTCCGATGACGCTGAATCCAATTTTCCGTCTCCTGAAGGGATTTATTTCATACTTCTCTTCTTTACGTTAAGCTTCGTTTACAGCAAAATACGGATAAACATGAGGTTTTGATCAGTGAATTTCAATAGGGTAGGAAGCTACCTGGATATCAGGAAAGGTCAGAATTCGTCCAAATCTTGTCTGCTTTCCTTTAATGAACCTGAGCTGAAACTAATCCTTCCTAAGTAAATAGCCTTCTACGTCTCAAATCAATTTAATAAACACAAATAAGAATACCAAATGTATGACATGCCACCCATTTAAATCTCGATCACGACATTTCGTCAGTTAGGCTACCTACAGTATGTTCGACACTGATCGAGCGCCGAAGTCATTTGTCCTTTTTCTGATTTTCCGGACTATTACGCGAGTACGTTGTTAGAAACGAAACCTGAAGCAGGGCAAATAACAGGCATATGGTACTATAACCAATCAGCGACCATTGCCATGGACTTGGAGATAACAGCGCGGGCCTCTACACGAACTTCCAGCTAGTGCGGTCGTATAAGGTTAAGTTCTGTTCCAAGTGTCAAAAACATTAAAATTTCTAAATGTGCTGTCTGTGCATATTTGTAGAACCGGGTTTTTTTGAACTGTCAGCGTTGTTATCAGGTGGGTTTGTGTATGCTGACCTGTCTTCCATAGCTATTATGTGTACTTTGATCGGCGAGCCTTGTTAATGTGGGGGCGCCAAGGTAGGGGAGAACTCGGAAAGTCAATATGCGACCCAAATTTGCGTGTCTCTTATTACTGCCTACTGATTCTTACGACAGTAGTGTCGTTTGATTTATGCACACTGGTTGCTTTTCTTCAAGATAACAAAAGTTTTCGCCTAAATATCACATTCAGCTTATTTGTCAGATTATATACACGCGAATTTGTTATACCTTACCTATGCTGGACACCTTGGCGGATTCCCTGTGTTCTACTGTTCTGCATCATTTGTCGTGCCGTTGGGTCAACGTTCACACTCTATTCTTATGGGGTTTGCCAACGTCATTCGTCTTTGGGTTTCTATTGGCTATTTCGCTGCCTTGATCTCTGAGCATGGCGTCTTATTGTGTAGGCGTTATAGTTAGCCTACTTCGGTTTTTCGTGTTAAATTTCGCCACTATTCAACTTCCCGGGTCGTTTTCAAAGTCATGTATGGATCTGTTTGAATCTATTCACGGAATAAGAACTTTTTTCAACACTTCATCCCTTCTCACCGCACTCCTTCCAATCCATTAGCACCACCCATATAACTCCTATTTCCACCGGTCCCGTAAGACACGATGGCCGATCCTCCGCATTCTGGATAGGGATACATATTGCGTCGTTATGGACCTTTCTCCCGTCTCAACCTGCGGACTGCGGTCTCTTGAGTGCTTAAAATAACCCGCGTTTTCGTCCGTCTTTGTTCCTGTTTCACACAATGTTAGGAGGGAATGAGACGCTATGTACAACTGGCTCAGAATACATTCTCATCTCTCTGCAAGTGAGTGAGGTCCCAGCCCGAGTGTCAGCGGAAACCAGGACCTCTGGTTCACGAAGCTCGAGTTAGATCTATCCCATCCATTGACTTCCTCCAGAAATTAATGCGACTTCAGCTTCCGGACCGTGAGTTGAGCGCGGCCATTTACCACTAATAGGAGTCACCTTCAGGGAGCAATGTCATAAAAGACCACCATTGTCATCGCTTTCTCCATCTGAGTGTCCTCCGGACTTGAATGCAAAGCACCAAATCGGCAGCGACTGCTGTGGAGCCAGACAAATCAGTTCTTGTTATGGAAGTTGATAGTGCCGATGACAGACGTAGCAGCAGTTGGAGGAACCTATTAATATTTCATAGTCACCTTAAGCCTAATGGGCCAGTTTCGTTTACTGAGCCGCAAAAATTTCAACTTCTCACTCATCTGTCTGTTTTTCTTTTTGAACTAATTTAAGGCTTTCAGTCACATAGCGGTTTATGCTCTTCCTTTTTCGAACCAGCCCGCAGCAACCCTATACGTGGACTATAAGTATGTGATACCTATCCTCCGATAAATGCCTCCACCTATTTTCTTTACAGGCGATGTTGTATCTTACAAGAACTTCTACTCCACCACGGTGAAAAACACTGCGAACTACCAGACAATTAGGTCGATCGTCAATTCGATTGTTCCAACTAACAGAACCTCCTCAGCTGTCGCCACAAATTCCCTCACTCGTCAGTCTGCTGTCAAGTTGTCTGCCATCGACAGCCCCGACTTGCCCGTCGCCGTGGAACAGGCAGTCGCCAGCGTCACAGAAAACACAGAGGGAGCCACTGAACTGAGGCCAGATGGGGATTCGTCCGTTAAAATAAACCCGAATGCTGTCAGTCTAAGGCGATTTGTCGATTACGCCTCCAGTGAGCAAGTTCTCCCACCTCTCCATTAAGTTTTCCCTCCCCCTCCTCCTCCTCCTCCTCCTCTTCATCATCATCATCGTCGTCGTCGTCATCATCATCATCTTCTTTCCTCATCCTATACTGCTCTTCTCTCCCTGTCACACATTCGGTTTTCTTTTGCTCTAATCCTTTCACCCTTTTGCAATCCTCGGGAGAAAGTTGAGGGGTTTTTACGAGCTGATGTCGGTAATAGTTGAAGTCATGTGTTTACCAGATTACTGCGCGCGATTTCCATCGTTAAGACTCTTCTAATAACGTATAAAACACACATGTTTTCTAGTGGCCCTTAATTCCACCACCTTTAATTTACTCTTGGACCTTTTCTTACTTCAGCTCAGGAAACTGATGGACCACTGCGATTGACTTCTTCCCCTCGTTTATTCGTGCCAATTAATGACGCCGTCCCCTGACTACGCCTACGCGTCCTTGAAGGAAACAGATTCTCGCGATGCCTGCTCAGTCCAACACATGGGGTTCGGCATTCATGGCTCATGTTGGGCCGTGAATTTTGCAGGGTTCTTGAGTTTCCTCCCATTTCAAAATAGAAATGTTTGGGCGTGGCCAGTCTCCGACGTTTACAAATTTGGAGGCGTTAAATGATTGCACTTTCCTGTTTGTTCGTTCGCAGGTCTGGTCAGATCGCACAATTCTGCCCTGACCTCCCAGTTTCTCCCCCTTCGGTGTAATGAGGCTGATCAGATGACCCTGGAGGTCATGAACTCCCTCTTATCTGCAAACAACGCCTTTGGTATATACTCGGAGTCTCCCTTTTTGCATCCCATCATCCTCCTCCGGCCTGTACGGTTCGCTTCCCCGGCCACCGTCCCATTTCAACATCCCGATCCTGAGAACATGGTCCGTACGTTGCGAGATCTGGCAGATCAGAAGGTGACTAGTATCCCCCTGCTGGCTATCCTCTCGGGTGCCAAGCCAAGTGCCGCCTCCCTGGGTTTCTACACTGGCTATCTGACCTACAGTTTCACTCTTGAACTCGACAATAATACGATGCCTATTCTGGTGGATCAGTCACGGCAACCGCATGAGTGCGTCTGCGCTTCGTGCTTGTTTGTTTATCTTCTAATCGGCATTAAGCATCCTGATTTTCTTGTTGATAAACAAATTGGTTTCTCAGCCGAATGGCTACCTGGTTCTGAGGTCTGTATTGACGATGTTGAATCTCGCATTATCGTTTTCTTGAATCCCACTAGTGTACGGAAGACATGGACGGTGGTGGGAATTGGTGTATTCCCCGTCTGTTGTCTATTATTTGTGTGTGGCGACATTTTCAATACCCTCCCGCGGAAGTCTGGGAAGGCCAGAAGTTGCCAGTTAATTATCATTGGTCAGGCCCGATGGTTAGACGTATCTCGATGAAAGTGAGTAATGGGCAGAATTAATTGAAAAGGAAAATAACCGTGGACAGTCAGTTTGGGAAATTCAGATCCGCTCGTACATTGATTAGGAAGGACTTTGGATAAAGAGTCCTGAGAAGCTTTTGCGGAAGTTTTTTGAAACTTGTAGGGCTACTAAACTTAAGTTCATTTTTTTAAGGTTTTAATGCTGGCATTATTATAGGGGGAAAAATAAGCATGAAAGGAGTCGTTCCTCTTTATAACAAAATCCCGCCTCTGGTGGAGGATATTACAATTTTCTATTAAGTTTGAATCCCTTCACATGTAATTATCAGTGTAGTCGAGCTATAAATCGCCCATCAGCAATCGCAGTTCTCATGTACCGGATTAAAGCATGTTCTTTCGACAACCGTTTAGGCACTGAGTCCCTTTAAGCACCCATATTTCTAGTTAGGTTTCCGTTAACTAACCCCTCCCCCCCCCCCCCCCATGAATAAACGGACTCCTGCCTTCAACGCTGCCTTTCAAGATGATATGTCTTCCTTTTGATAGTTAAACTTTCTGCCGTCTATTTTCGTCTTGTCTTTGCGCTTTAGCCGCGCTGACAAGTACCGTCTCATTCTTCGGTTGGCCTGGGCTACGGCCGGACTTTACATGCCACGTGACAAATCCAGTCCCTCTCGCGTGCTGGCCTCTGAAGTGCTACCTCGCTGTCTCTCCATCCGCGTTGCTCGTCGCAATGTCACCCTTCCCGATCCCATCTTTCATGGCGGCCAGGCGCAGAAATTTGGTCATCGTCTTCGATTTGCGATTGACATCACTGACAAGGTTGTTTTTCTGTTCCCACCCGTCCACTGCATGTCTTGGCTTCTTTAGATTAGACCTCCAAAAGGGGGGGAAGGAGAAGAAGACGGATCAGTCATGGGGAAGGTTGGAGGTTTTGAAGTCACACTCCAGTCCATCATCAGAGAATGGGAATTTGGCCAACTCTCTTGTATGTACCGAGTTGGTCCACTTCGGTCAGTTTCTGGTCCGGCATCTGAACGAGCGTCCCTCTGGGTGTCCATCTGCGTGATATGCACCCATTCTCACCGCGGAGGCCAAGGGTTTGTTACAACTTCCCACCAGGTGTTTGCTTGACGCGTATGTCCGCCCCGACGCCTGACCGGCAACTGACCCAAGTCGACGAACCAGGTATAAATACGGTAGAGCAGGCATATTTTCCCGTCTCCAATGACGGACCCTGATACGAGCTTGAAACGTCAAAAAATGCACTTTTGTATGGTTCATTGAGTCCATTTCTTCAAAATTGGTTGCTGGGGTGCCGATCTTCACTCCCTCGGATCTGTCTTAAAAAGGAAACTTACTGAAGGTTACTGGTTCCTACGTGTCCTATTTTGATAGCGAGATATTTGTTGTGCCTAGTAATGACTGCTGTACCAGTGTTCTTCGTGGTGATTTCGGAGGCGGTAATGTAGCGACGGCTTTCGCTTCCTGTCTGCTCCTCAGACATGTGAGACTGATCATAATGTTTCTCATTTGTATAGGAATTTAAAGGGAAATTCCCAAAAGCTGTCAGTGGAGGACAACAATTAAAATCCATCATGTTCGTCGTACGAGTCCACACAGATGATTTTATGCTCAACTGATCTTTCTCACCCTCGTAGATTCGCGTTCAACCAAACTCGTCAGTCCGTGGTCGGAGTGTTGAAATTGACCTAACCTGGCTGCATGCCCCTCTGGACGACCACGCTCTGCCGCTGCTTGAAATGGTCGGCTCCGGGTCCTGTACTCCTATTCTCAATCACTTGCTGAACCTTCCCCTTATTCAAGTCACTCTGGATCGTGTCCAGCCCATACCGGAGTTTGTGCACATTTTTTCGTCGGCTGTTGCTGGCGAACCAGTCACAGACCCTCCTCCGGGTTTCAAACTTCCTCGCTTGCCGTCGGAGACCCCAGAAGCTCTTGTTGGTGTTTACGATTTTTGTATGTCTTCTGATCGCGTGATCACGGTCTCCGAGACATTGGTGAGTTCTTCTCCCTGCCTGTTTCGGGACCGTAAATTTGATGTCTATCAGCAAAATATCAGTACAATGTATTCATGCCTATAAGCGAGTATCTGAGTCGCGGTTGGATGTCCGAAATTGATGAGCGTCGAGACCATTTGTTCGTTTTTCTGATCTTTCGAACGGGTATGGGAGTCCGCCGCAGGTTTGGAGATGACCGCGGGCCTCAGTGCGGATTTCGGCTATCAGCGCTGTATGAGGTTCAGTTCTGTCGTGACGTCTGAGCAC
Organism: Spirometra erinaceieuropaei; assembly: GCA_902702965.1. Classification (NCBI taxonomy): domain Eukaryota; kingdom Metazoa; phylum Platyhelminthes; class Cestoda; order Diphyllobothriidea; family Diphyllobothriidae; genus Spirometra; species Spirometra erinaceieuropaei. The sequence goes on along the minus strand of CACRXP010000895.1, from coordinate 225,362 downwards.
CTTGGACCTTGGGGTTCACACATCCAACCCACATCTTTACCAACTAATGGTTTGATGCTAACCTGTTATTTATACTTAATGACGTCCAGAGACTTACCGCTAGTTTCTGTGGGTTGTTTTAGCATTCGGATACTCGGTCTATAGTCGCAAAAATTCCCAGAAGCGCATAACCCTAGGGGTCGAACCGCAACGCTTTTCACTTTTGTCGCAATTATTTAACATTTTGCACTCTTTTCCTAGACAATGGTGAAGTCAAAATTGACTTTTGAGGATGATTTGCAGTCTGACGGGTGGATTCCTGTTTCCTTGCTCTGCCCCCTCGCACTTACCCGGATCGAAGTGAGTCCAGGCACTTTCAGCGATACTTTTGCACCATTAATTTCATCGTTAGTGGCACGACCGTGAGCACTGACCACCGCACAATATTTTCACAACAGGCTGATATTTCCATAGAAAACGTCAAACAGCCTCCTTTTGGTGATATTTTAAGTGTTTTGCTGCTAATTCTCTATTTAATCCTCAAACGGCATTAGTCGGGTAACCACTTGAATTTCTGTGGCGAAGTCTGTATTACTCGCAAACATCATCCGTTTTTATGATGTCGTGCGCACAGTAACCTTTTTGGGCGCCCATACGTCACTTCTAACAAATAGGGAGTTCAAAGTTTCAACACCCATATTTCCCTCAAATAAACTGAACTGAACTGAAAAAAATCCTTTACCGATTTTCTGCTATGCATTGAGGTTATAAATTCCGTCTCGACCCTAACACGCTCGCTCACGACTTCTTTTTGTTTATGCTGAATGTGCATCAGTTTTTCTTGGCAACCCCCTGTCAACGGTCATATTTAAACATTTTATTCACGAAAATCACAGATCTGCACTTATTTGCCTGTTTCCCTTAAAAGATGCCACCTTTGTGCCTGATCGCGCATATCGCCAACACTTAGATGAATCCCCTTTCTTCTCAGTAAAACCGAATCATATCCCCATTCTGCACCTGTCCACGTCCTGACTGATAGCATGTTATGACGGTTTCGGAGCGCCCTTTCGCTTCTTTCAGGCAGGGAAAACAAACACCTAGTAAGAACCGGGCCAACTCTGCTCCCTCCTCCATGGCTTTTGCCAGTGATCCGTTTAAGTCAAGTCGACTGATGACGAGAGTGGGCATCGTCGCTGACGTGTTCTGTTTATGGGTTCGGGTCTGGTGTAAGTGAGAGGCGCCATAAATGTGGTGTCAAGAAGCAACCATCACAGTCTGCCCCTGGTTCTGAGGGAGAACCCAGTTGTCGTCAACAGGCAACCTCCCAGGCCACGGATACTAGATATTCGGTGCCCAGTTACGTCTGAAAGTATTACGATCGCCTGCTGCGAGACGACTTT
>CACRXP010000895.1:172492-212515 GCA_902702965.1 Spirometra erinaceieuropaei | reverse complement strand
CGTGATCCATACACCCAAGTCCTTCTGGGCGTCGACTTCTTGCAGTGGTTTGCCAGTCAGACGGTAGACCGTGGGGTTAGGAGAACTGGTTCTGCCGACGCGTAGGAAAGTACACTTGTTTACGTTAAACGGTAGAAGCCAGTCTCTCGACCATTGCTCGAGGTGGTCCAGATTTGTCTGCAGTCGCGCCTCGTCAACTTCGCTTCGTATGGTACTCCAGATCTTTATGTCATCGGCAAACATTGCGACATCGCAATTCAGTTCGTTTGCGCAGTTATTGACGTATACGAGGAACAGTGTAGGGCCAAGAACAGAGCCTTGGGGAACACCACTCGTAACGGCAACCTCGGCAGATTGTTGGTCACCGAGGTGGACGGCTTGAGAGCGGCCGATTAAAAAGCTCCGAATCCACATCAGAAGCTTACCTCGCACTCCTGCACGGCTAAGTTTGTATAGAAGGCGGTGGTGAAGCACACTATCGAAGGCCTTTTTAAAGTCGATATAGATGGCATGCACCATATCTCCTCTATCAACAGCCTTAGTCCAGTGTTCCAGACAGTAGAGCAGGTTTGTCACACAGGATCTGCCTTTTCGGAATCCATGCTGAGAATTGGAAAGCAAATGGTTTTATTCCAGGAACTTCATTAGTTGTTGTTTTATTGTCTTCTCCATAATCTTACAGCAAATGGAGGTGAGGCTGACCGGTCTGTAATTGTTCGCAGAGACCCGACTTCCGCCCTTGTACAGCGGCGTAATCCACGCCGACTTCCAGTCGGGGTTTGTCATGAAATTCTGGAATGCGTTTTCAATTAGGAAGGATTACATAGGTTGGGTTGTAATGTTATCACGCGGTATGATTCCATGGTATTTCTGACTTTAAGAGCCACACTCTGCAGACAATGACCAAGTATTATGCACTTTCAGATTGACTTTTAATACTCTTAAAAATTTAAATGTTTTAATAGAAAACGTGCACGAAATCTGCTTTCTTTCACTCATATGACAGGAAATCATCTCCCTACATCTTGTACTCGAAGAAGGAGTATTTTTAGGACTTGAAAAGGTGTTCTAATTCCCATATAATTTTCAGCCAAATCGCCTTTAATTTAGCATTTAGCGATTACAGTCTACAAGGTGTATACTTTCTGTCTAGAGAATATCATATATTCCTCTATGCCTTCGAGAAGATACCATGTAGTGTTCACAAAACTTTTCAGTAGATTGGGCTTCTTTTTATGCTTCACAAAACCACCAAATTACAATGTAAGAACGCCTGCTTCTTAAATAGCTATTTTTACAGGATGGAGATCCTTAAGGGGATCACGAAGAAATGCATCCAAAACCAACATTCTGGCGAGTTCGAAATACGATGGAATCACGCCGCGCGATTATTAATATGACAACCCAATCTATGTAATCCTGCCTAGTCGAAAACGCATTTCAGAATTTCAGCTAACATTTTGTGAGATAAGTCACTAACCGTAGCATCCAGGTACTCTGATGTACTGTGGTTCTGCTATCAGATGCTTCATAATAACTGCAATGGCGGTCGACTGGTTTCCCCACCTGTTCAGCGTTATTTCATGGGGCACCAGGGTTGGCGACGGCACCGCGTACCTGATCTCTGATATCAGCCAGGTTTTCGGCTGGCCACGGCACTCAGTCTGGGAGTATCGGTGGCATCCTCCTTGACGTGGAACTCCGGTTGAATAGGGCTGTAATCCTGAAAACGCCATCCAAAAGGGCGGGACGCGGATAATTTACCGAAGTCAGGCGACAGAGTTGAGCCATCTAGTAGGATATTACGTGTGGAATGGCGGATTCTAGTTCGGGGTCTCCAGATACTGGAATCGGCTGACGTAACAACATATCGGAACAGGTTCAACTACGATGACATAGCTCAGCACTTTCCAATGTCACTACTATGGGATCTTCTTTGAGCTCTGGTCGCACCCAGTAATCTATCCATGTGTCTAATACTACTTTGTCGTAGTAGATTGAAGACTTTATTTCCCATCTTTATTTACCTTGGAAATGTCGGAAGCGGTGTGGTCGACAAGACAGAGATTCACAGAATCAGAAGTCATGCAACACGAGTTGGGTTGAACAACCTTTACTGCTAAGGAAGTGCGTACACAAAGGCTCTGAAAGCAGTCGCAGCAACCAGTCTCCCCAGGCAAGCTGTTCTGTCTGTGACCGCTGCTGAGATTATTAGTCCACAGAGCGTGTGCGCGTCTTTCGTCGTCACAGCGCCCGCCATCCAATCAGACGAGAGACAGCGTTGATTGGCCGCGAGCACTCGCGAGGTCAGGGACAAGCTTCGCGCGTCCTAGCAGTGGATTGACGGGCAGTGTGAGGAAATCCAGCTTTGACACTCAGCTTTTTGGTCAAAATTGGTGGATTTCAGACGTTTCAGTAGTCTGCGTCGGTAACTTGACTCAAATGTGATTAAATTCACGGCTCCCAGTAGGGCCTCATGCCTCAGGTGGTTACAGCGTTGGCTGAACTCAATCTATGCCTTGCTGTTGTGGGTTCGACTCTCACCGGGCCGCCGCCAGTATTGTCGAAGGTGGTATGGTTGAAAAGACAAAGATACCAAAATCGAAAGTCAAGGAAGATGGTTTGAGTTTGACAACCTTTACTGCTGTAAGCAGTCGCCGCGGGCGCTCTCTCCGGGCAAGTTATATTGTCTGTGTCCAACGTCGAGGTCCTCAGGCCCAACGCCTGTGTGCTCCTTTCGTTGTCGCAGCGTCCGTCGGCCAATCAGAAAGGAACAGTTTGCTCGGCTTCGAGCACTCGCGAAGCTGGTGACAAGCCCCGCGCGTCAAAATAGCGAGGCCACAGAAACTTGGCACGTCACTTTCGTCTTTGGTGCCGTGTCTTGTTCCGCTCGACGGTATGCCACTGAATCATCCGCATACTCCATCGGCGGAATTTCTTAGATTGTTTGATCGCATCTAGAATACTGGGAGGCCGTTCTTATATCGATGAGCGTATGCGCTGTCTCTATACCTGACATCACCTCGAACCTGTCAACTGAAATCGGAAAGTTGTGTTTCTTAGAACTTAAACGTTTGTCTATTGCGATGCTGTGGAGATCTGCTGTAGTTAAGCTCAACACCGACGGACGTAATAAGCTATTCGCAGTCATTTGAGAGATTTAGGACAGCAACGCCGAACGGCAAAAACACGGGGCATTTTCGGTACTCGTTTGGACGAAAACATTGGAGAAAATCTACTGCTCCACCAAAGTTACTTACATAGGAGAAATGGCCTGGCCGCCACTACAGAAGCCTGACACATGTAGAAGGAATCAGTGTAGACGGGCTGTTTAGCCGTGTTAGCCGCTGCCGACGCCCACTGGCTGTCCTGCAGCCGCTCTGCGGAACACACTGTAGGCATCGCTTGTGACGGTCGAGGTGTCAGTCACCCAATCAACTTACCAGAGTGACACCAACTGACCCGCACGCAACACCTAGTCATTCACAGTCACATAAGCCTAGCAGCCTCAGGGCTTGTGTGCCAAGCCTCAGCAGACCATGGCCCTCGCACCTGATGTGCTCCGGTACCCGATTGCCTGTCGGTTGATGCGCCGGCACTCCTGCTTGGTATACAGGTCGTGTGCACGGTTGCCCAGTGACTTGTGTCAGCCTCCTCTTTCTGACCCTTTTTGTTGTTGGTTAAAATTCTGGTCAACTGGTTTTGTGTACCAGAGGCTGTGGTGGCATGCCCTGGTGTGGGCCCGGCCACGCCTGCCACCTGCGTCCTCCCCGCCCTCCTGTCGTCCTGACTAGGCCTTGGCGTCGAGCTCGGGCGGGGGAGGAGAGAGTGCGTTAGATGATGTGAAGGTCGATGGCCATTATAAACTAACATACACGCAAGTCACCGTGCCTGCACTCACCTTGTTGTAGAGCAGGCGGTGGACATCGCCGGCAACGAAGGTCGAACTGTCACACGCGCAGACTCATAGCTGACCCTGCGTTGAGGTCTCCAAGCTCCTCTAAGCTTCTTTACGCTATATTGTCCTCTGCAAGTCGGGAACGTGGCAGCTCCAATCACCCTTTATGTTGAGATCCCTTTTGATATATTTCGTTGGCGTGTTTATTATGTCTGCCGTTTACCTCCCTTCCATACCCCTCAACCCTTAACCCGAAGACGTATGAATGCCTTTATGTCCTTTTTAAGGCTCTGTTCTTCTACTGTTTTTCCTCCTTTACTACATATGTTTATTACAGAATTATTCGGCATTCTGAGTGTCGCGCATAAGCCGAAAAACAGATTTTGGTGTACGTACGGGAAGAAAACATGCAATGCATGGCCTAACTCATGAAAGATGTCGAAGTTTACGAATGATTGCTGATCGCTCGCAAACCCACACCAAGGCGTGAACCCAATATCCATGTTAATATAAAAAACAACTTTAAGTAAATCAGAAATATTCCTTGATCACTACAGCATTATCGTATCGATCTAGGAGAGGCAGATGATGCACCTCATCCATGCTGTCCAGCAATGTTATGGCGAGTTTAACTGCTGCCTCGCACGCGCCTCATAGGTAACGAGACGTGATGAAAGAGCAATGGCCTGAGCGTCATGCCCAATAGACATTGCCCAGATGCCAGTTCTGGACGAGTCCGTAAATCGAACTCCAGTTAATAAGCGGTACACTAAAGTCGCCATGTTCAACATCTCAGACAAAGTAGAAAATCCTTCTTGTTAATTTCTTAAACGAGTATCGGCCACAGGATCATTCTTGGTGGTTGAGACTGTCAGGACTTCAAGACTTCGCAATACCCATAATTTTTACCTAATCAGAGTGTCCCACTATCGCAAAGGCGCCTTTATGTTTTTTTTCGATAGAAGCAGTCCGCGTTTGACTTACACGGGCACTCCTCCCTGGCTCCCTCTCTTATCTCTTCGAAACCCATGAAATTCGGGTAGTGACCTTTCACGACCATCCATTATTTAGAAAACCAGATTCTTGTAAAATAGATGAGGTCGCAGATGTGGACTTGCGGTTCATCCAACTTAGACAGTATGCTCTGTACGCTGATGTACGGAGAGTTGAGTTCCGTATTTTTGGACGTTTTTTACAATGTAGTCGGAGTCGCGATCTAGCAAATCAACTGCCCTATCATCCAAATGGATTGTGTCCAACAGAATATGAGAAAACGCCGCATTAGCTGACTGTTGTGGATCACTAAATTCTTTTCTCCCATACATTTTCAAGACTTATTTTCGACGCTCCATCCTCTCTGTCGGCGTGTTGTCCGGCCTAAAACGTCACTCATAGCATTCGTAATTCTGAAGCGTCGTGAAAGAAGAAGTCTGACTTGTCCTTGAGTAGCCAGTGCGACTTTTAAGGGTCGAAAACGTGAACACTGATATGTCGACCGAGAGTTTTCAAAATGGAAAATTATTGAGCACCGCGACCACATCCGTTGACTGTTAAAGCTCGTTAAAGAGACACACGATAAGCCCTAGGTTTACTGTGATCCGTTCCTTTAAAGAACTGAATGTCGATTTCGGAAGTATCTGAATGAGGGAAATTGCCTCCCATCCGGCTAGTCTCTCCTTATTGCAGCGAGTGCGCGTTAGGAGAAAGCTAACACGTGGTTATCACGGACTAACGATGGCACCGATCGCGTTTTACCATCGGTAGAATGTGGAATGTTTTCGAATCCGTGGGTTGAATTGTACTGTCAAGCGGTCTTTGATGTCGGAAAACTCGCCCAGTCAGCCCTCTGAAGCCTTTAAAGAGCTGTTTTGCTGGAATATCGTCCGTACACGGATATATACATTCTCTGAAGCTGTGAGATGTTGAAAAATTGCTTCTCCAATACACACATTTTTTTCAATAAGTGATGCACCTTTACTCTTAATCCTGCGTGAAATGGAATCCGCTCCTCTTAAGAAAAAACCTGGAATAACTGTGAAAAACGTTCTGTTTCGATTGCACTGTCAGGTATACTGTGAACCTTATCATTCCTTAAACAGGAATCGGCTTCCCGATAGTGAGATGTTTTGAATATAGCTGTAGGGCAACTTATAATCTTAAACGACTCGGTGGAATATACTTTTGACGAAACCTTATCGATGGAACCTGCTCTCCGAGCTACAGGCTAACCGCTTAATGGCATGCTATTGCAGGAGGTGGACGTCCAGAAAAACTTGGGCGTCTGGGTCGCGGATTCACCTAGACGTCACTCCATTACGACAAGGTAGCCAAGTCCGCGATATCAGTCCTTTAACTGTTAAAGCGGGTTTTCTCTACCTTCGATGAGGACTGCTTCCAAGAGTCTTTCGGACGTTTCTGCCGCCATAGTTAGAGTTCGCCTTTCAAGCGCTGAAACCCTAGATCGTTAAAGACCGCAGCATCGTTGAGAAAGTTAAATGTCAGGAAATCAAACACGTTAGTGGACAAGGTTCACTACCCTACGGAAAGCAGTTATCGAATCTCGAGCTTTTTCATCAGAATTACAGACAGCTAAGAGGCGACATAATACAAACATCCCATAAAGTGCGCGGTCAGGGCCACCGTCTTTTAACTGCTGACTTTACTGAATTAGTAACTACAATGAACCTCGGAGGTCATCCACTCAAACTACCTGCGACTGACACCAGGCTGAACACAGGAAACTCTTCTTTTCCAACAGAGTTGTCGAGGCTTCTAATGCACTGCCTGCAGATATCGTCTTGTCTACATCCGTCGAGACTTTTAAGTGCAAATTGGATCAGCGTGCCACCACATATCATAATGTCACCCGAACGACATCGTCTTAGCATCCCGTTCCATCAGTTTATTATTACTGCAATATTACTGTCCGTATTTCAGCAACGGTCGCCTTTATTATATTATTATCTCTAGTCCACTGAACGTAAATGTTGGTATTCACTTCGCCTCCCTCAGATAAGTGAGACCGTACCAATATTCTATGGCTCAATTATGCATTAGCTGACTACTGTACATCATATTTAGTAATGGTAACGTTTGTCACTCTTGGAACAATTCATTTATCTTTTCGGTTTCCAAAAAATTTCTCCGCTTGTTTAAAGTTTCCATTTTCACATTTTTTATACAATTCGCCTCCATGTTACAAACAAAGAGTTCAAAGGTTCAATGCGTACGTTTCCCTCAACAAACTGAACTGAACTGAGCAGCCTTTTGAAAAATAGGCCTTTACTCTTGTCCCTGTGGGCTTCGCATGTTTCAAATGCGGCACTTCAGCCGTTTCCGCAAAACGTCCTTCATAATCTTTTTTTATCACCTTTTTAGATCTCATGCTATCCATCGAAGTCCGCTCCTTTTCCTGGGACTTCATAAGGGGCAGTGGTTCTTTTGAGATGCAACACACGTTCCTAAAATAACTTCCGTCCAGGGTTACGTTTCCGCATAAGAGTGAGCCTTACCATATTCGTGAAGCCTCTGCTCTCATATTCGATTTTATTCCGATAATGACATATCGTACAGAAAGTAGACAGTACTCGCATAAAATTTACTCATGATTATTTCGGTCGATCTGAGTCGGATAGTATAGCTCGTCTAGAATGTCAGGATCTTTTCTGACGACGAGACCCAAACAACCAACCGGTTTTCCTCCACACACTCTTGTTGGAATTCGGACATGCTGTGCAGAAAAATTTTTAGTGTTGCCTTTAGGAGCCGCTAGTCAAAGTAACACTATGAGCTTTTCCATCTCATGTCTCTTTTGAAGTGCATTATGGTCAGCGGAAGTCCTTCCTTCCGATGTAGTAGATTTCATTTTGGTTGGGCTTTTAAAGACTACGCAATTCTGATGTTCAATAGGATCACTTAGTTTACTTCCGGCCATATTGTCAACAGAAGGCACCGAAAGTTCTACGGTTATTGTTGACAAAAAATTCCTGTTGTGGACATTTTCGATCTCCCTATCCATGAGATTTTGTATTCGCATTCGGCTAACTGCTCCCTAGAACACTCAAGAGAGCAGAGAGAATTTGATGGCGACGATTATCCAGATGATCTAGTTCAACCGCCCATGGGCGCAACGGAACTCTTGTCATTTACACTGATGCGATTACACGGGCGAGATTATGTGACAGATAGTACATAGATAGGAGGGAACTTCATGGCAAGAGAACCTTGGCACCTCGATTACATCCAAAAGCGATCAATAAAATACAACTCTTGATGTCGTTTTCACATGAAATAGGGAATCGGGGTGTAAGCCGGTGCACGTATTCAGTCGTCTTTGTGATATCCGCGGTGGTCACTCCGGACGACACTGCCTCAATCTTAAGTATGTGAGCCCCTGCTCCACCGTGGAAGCGTCTTGGCATCTGCTAAAAATCGATGCCTCTTTCAGACTCTATAATGCTTCGGTGTGCGTACCTAAGTTTTGGAGAGATTCCCTAAGGATCGTGTCACGTATGTCCCTAATCTCTGCAGTTTGTCAGTTTATGACTACGGCCTTCGAAATATTTAAATTATTCTTTATTCATACATTCGGTTAACCATGTGCAATAAAATAGTAGATTATGCGGAGATCGTTCTTATCTTTTACTTCATATCGGTTGCATTCATTCACTTGAATTGTTTAAATTGGTTCCCGGGCCGCGCTTTTCTAGCTGACCTGCTGCTGCTGTTATTAGTGCGCGGTCGCTTGTATATAGTTTTCGGTAGACCCGTCCATGTAAGTCATACATCACTTAAATATCCAATCACTCATGGTTGGGGCAGTGCGACTTGTTCTCTTGAAATATTCGGGCAGACCTGTTGTCGAGGTGGAGTGTGTTAGAAATTCCCATATGTGCGCAAATAAAAGGTCTAAATTTGCGCCTTAGCAACATTGACTCTCTAAAACCGATTGCATGAATTCCCCTCATAAACATTGTTTCGTAAATAGGAATAAATATCAGAAAGTTTTTTACCGCCATGACTCACTTAGTACTTCTTACATCAGTTGTCGTCGAATTCGAACGGAATCAAAAATTAAGCACTGCTGAATTTTTAAAAGTGGATTAACGCATTTTTGTCTGAACACTTACATTTGTGCGCTACTGCGTTAGACCAGTTTAAGTGGAGAGGTTGCGAAATAGATCCGACAATGTGTTAATTCACGTCCATATGCGCTTTCAACCCCTGTCTTCAAAATCAGTCCGTGTTTTCACGCTAAAAAATGACGGGGGTCACATTTATTCACAGCATACGTTTTTCAGGTTGCACAGAATCTGTGTATGCCCCGAGCTGTTGCCACGCGTACGCATGGCGCTTTGAAGATCGAAGCACACTATTCAATCTCATCGGTCGGCCGGTGGATTCGACAGGCCACAGACACGTGGAGGGGGAAGAGTAAGTCAGGCGCCTTCCAGGGAGTCTTTCCATACAGTACATCGACGATTCCATACTGTGATAAATTTGACGCTGGGAGTGATGACTCATGCGGTTGCCGACAAACGAAGTGTCTTGATCCTTGTCGGTACTGAATGCCAGGATGCAATGACTTCTTCATAATGCAGTCATTATCGCGCCGATTCTCCTGTAGGGACACAGACCCTTTCAGTAGAATTAATGAGTGGGGAATCGCGACTCAGTTTGTGTATGGTGTACATCGACCAAATGCTTACTTTCGTCCACCGTTGCGTCCACACCCATATCTTATCGTCGGACGCGATGGAAGGCGGGAAAGTGAAGTAGGTGCAGCATAATTTTGCCTCATCGTTACCAGATTTGCGCGCAAGACTACCGCCGATACCTACTTGATGGATCGCGGGAGGCGCACATTTACGAAGCAGGTCCCCAGACGCAGCAGTAAACTAAGTATTTGCTGGCGTGACTTAAGAATGTGACAGGGGCGAACTGGAAATGCACATGCCAGACCCAATTGTTTATGAGGTCTGCGCTTCATCCCTGTCGATATGAGTATTGTCTTGTCAAGAAACCACCTTGCCGAGTGTTCATCCAAATTCCCAGACTATTCCGCTTTGACCGCCCCTTTGATTTTAAAGCAAAAAGCCACGACAAACTTATCCGTCTTTGTATTGCATCCACATCCTCTGTTTACTCTCCTGCGCGTCTACTTCCTTTGACTCATTTGTTGAAGGAACGTCATCAAATTGCTTTCATTCTTTCGTCCTGTTATGCCCCTTCCGAATGCCTAGTGTCTCCGAATATTTCAACCAGAAAAACCTTACAAGAAAATTTCTCAAATGGCGTCTTCATTTATGCAGCCAGCGTTTCCGCAAACCTCAAAAATTACTGATTCGGATAACGCGTACTAGAATGGCCGTTTCGGACCAATGTATTGCCATCAGCCGTTTGTACCCTAGCTCCGAACCCTTGCGCCCGAAGTCTTCATCAGTACAACGTGGATATTTCCTGCCTGTCTCAAATCTGAATTCCCAACCCAGGTTCATGTAAAATAAAGACCTGGGTGTCAACTCTTAACCCCGTAAAACAGCGATCTTTATGACTCGTCGGGTAGACATGATATGGCGACCGCCGTCGTGGCAAGCGATCCGTGCACTGCATGCATGGGAACAAGTCGATAACCGATTGGCTTTTATGCGACTGAAGGGTCACTTTAGAAACGCCTCTATCGTCTCCTTGTGCGCACTAACATCAGCTGCCGAACAGCGCAATTAAGAGGACTACTCATGGCCGCAAGAATTGGTTGAAAGACTCCCTCGCCGTGATCTGCTGATTGTTGTGGAAGACAAAAATGCTCGAAGTGGACCTGGCCGCCCTGGGCTCCACTCTTGATGCAACAGTTCTGAGCTGTGCTGATTAGAGCTGACTGTCATACTACGTGCTTTCAGCATCACAACAAGAGACCGCCAGTCAAACGGCCAGTAAGATCGATTACATTCTGGCCAGTTCAAGATTCGGTGACTAGGTTCATGATAGAAGATCGATGCGTTATGCTGAAAGTGATGACGTCCACGGGTCGGACTATGTTTTTATTTGTACGCATTTAAAAGTTCACCCCTCATTCGCACCATATTTGCTACTTGCAAGGCGCCCCGATGTTACAAAACGTCAACAACCCAGCACAGCCATGGCCCTGAGCAGAGAAATCGGTCCCGTTTTATGACCTGAGCCAACGTAGAAGGCAGTAGCCAACGGAAAGTATTGAAGTCACCAGTCTGTTAGGCAGCTGAGAAAATTATTGCATTCACCCAGCAACGCTACAGTAACTGTATCAGCAAAAAACCTTTTAGTTATTTGCTCATACTGTTAGATCGAGGTCATGTAAACATAATTCCTTCCACCATCTCCGGCAAATGACCCCAAAGTCGGCTAGGGATGACCATAATAAATACTGGGCTGAAACGCCGAGCTCCACGGAGCAGTTCACAAACGGCGGTGTCATTTGGAAACTGCAAAGTTGTCCGCCAAGTTAGTGGTCGCCATGCTAATTTATTGCCCCGATCAAATTCTATCTGATTTACTACTGTTCCGTTTCCCGTTTTAGTCCCGATGCGTCAATTGAAAGATGAAAAAGCCAAATTCTAGGGTACTCATCCATTCTGTTTCTTTCATCTTATTTTGTTCGTGCTATCACGCATGACTGTGACAATTCTTATTACAACAATTTATTCGTCGTACGACTCGAGAGTGGGTCAATTTCTAAGGCCAGAACGGCTCGATGGAATCTAAATACATCAGACGTCTCCAGATGACAGAGCCACTGGTTTACACGTTTGATAGTTTCATGGCCACGATTGAAGTCTGCAACCGAATAAATTTAACGCTTTGACTAATTATATTTCTCCGACAGTTTGAAAATGCGTTAGTGAATGCAACAGTTAAGAAAAAGCTGTTGGGTTGCCGCGAGACCTCTACCCAGGATCTAATAAAATCTTTGCTGCCTACTTTCCGGCGACCTCCAGACAATAAGGCGGACACTCCCTCGGCCAGTTTATCGGAAGCTAACGTCTTTAGGTAAATGGTGTGATTTCAAAGCTGTTGTGAAGGATCGGAATCGTGATAGTGCCATCAGAGACGCCTTAATCAGTAGCCTTCAGCCAAATCAGATTCGGCAGAGGTTTTTTTTAAGAAGGCTTGGAGCTCCCAAACTGCTTTTCAACAGGCAAGGTCACTGGGATTCGCAGAAAGACAGTCTCCATCTTATCTGTGGACGATTATTGTTGAATATCCTCATTTTTCATTCGCATCTGCCTATTCTGATCAGTCTGCCGAAACTGTCATTACCTGCTATTCTACCATACACCCGCACCGATCGGGAGTCGTCATTTATGTCAGACGACGTGCAGCAATTCCTTCGGTATAAGGGGGTGGCGACTAGTAGGACAACCCCGTACAATTGCCATGGAAGCGAGCAGGTAGAGAGTTTGAGCCAAACGTTATTCAAGACTATCTTGCTTCCTATAAAACCTCAGTTTGCCTGTCATGCTCTGAGAATCCCTTCTCTTGGCTTCCATGCACTCAGTCCGGTCACTTTCATGCACCGCCACTTATGCAGCACCACATAAGAGAATGCTTGTTTACAATTAAAGGTCAACCAGTTAGATCACTCTCCCTACAATCAGTGACCGATCTCATGAAACGTTAACCGAGGTCCCGAGAACTACTTGGGTAGGGTTGCAACATTAGTAATCGTGCGGCATAATCCGATGATATTTCAAACACCCCAGGATACTGGTTTTTGCACTTTTTTCGTTCGCCTGCAAAAACCGCACTCGGTGAAAGTGGTTACTGAAGTAGGGTGGTTGTCTTCTATTGATTTTCGATGCCCTCATGCATTCCAATATATTTTATAGAAAATATGCGCAAAATATTCTTTCTTATACCCTTTTTTGGTAGCAAATCAATTAGTTTTAACATTTTTACCAAAAGAAGGGTATATTTAGGTTTTTAAAATCTTAATTTCCGAATACTTTTGAGCCGTATTTGTCGTTTCATTTGCATTTAGGATGTTAAGTCCGCATACTTTTCTTATATGGAAAGTTATGCATTTTTCCTTATAGCGCTCATAAAATTTTGCTATGGATGTGGACTATGTTGCATACTTCATGAGAATATGATGCTGCATGAATTGCCGGGGAGCAGTCTTAAAAATCTCGCGTTTATAAACCTTTTTTAAACCTAAATATGCCGTTCCATTTTGAATATAAAATTCGAGAACAAAGTGATTTCCCACCAAATGTGCACGAAAAAGAATATTTTGCACATGTTTCCATGAAATATACTTGAATTCATAAGTGCTGTAGCTAGAACCCTAGCAAACACGCGAGAGGGAGAGCACGAACAAAAGGGAATGCAGGAATCAGAATGATCACCCTATAATAGGGCCTTGTTTATCCCTGCAATTGACGTACGGGAATTAAAACTAGGAATAGAACATTGGTTGGTAAAATGGAACTTCACCAGGGCATGAGTTAGCATAACAATAAGGACATCGTGAAATCTATAGAAACAATCGCACTTCTTACGTAGTCATCTTCTACCGTGTGCAGTTTTCACAGGAGGCGGGAATGGAATGCATTCACAAGCCAGAATCCTGTTTTGTCTCAAATATCTTGGGGTTATACTGCACGGTAGTTAATGTTGCAAACCACTTAAGTAATCCTTCTTAGTCGTAGAGCCACTCCAGAATTCGGTTAAAATTTCAGTAGATTGGTCAGTGACGGTATATGGCCCACTCCTCTTGGCCCATTTCTACTGAAGAAGAGCAGCTAGTAGTCTTAATTTGATCCACTTGTTGAGGGGGTCGATCTGCTTCGGTGGAACCCTCAACATGCTCGCATATGACTTGATAATGCTGAGAAGAAACCGTATCTGACTGACTGCTTGCTTCCAGAGGAGAAAAGATGTCGTAATGCCATTCTGCCTGTATCGTGCGCCGCTGTGCGGCTGCTGGTTGGGCTCGAGAAAGAACCCGTAAGGCACAACGGGACGAGTGAGTTCCTTAAGAACGATCGATGGGCGCCTCTGCCATTTTATATTCCCGATCGCAAACCGACAGGACAACGGGCTCGTGGCCCAGTGGCTAGAGGCGTGGACTTCTAACTAACAGGTCGCGAGTTCGAGCCTCGGGTGTTCCACACATCGGGGTTGGGTATAACTGGCTGACGACGGCTAACAAGCTAGAAGTGACCATTCCAGTCTCCCTTGTCGGTAATTCTCATCAAGCGACGCCCACACCCTTACTCGAAGATCTCATTCCGTTTTCCCAGGCTACCCACCCATCACTGAGCAGGAAAGCCACACCAGTTCAGTTGACAAACAGAATACAAAATCTGTTAGCGTCCATGGCGGTGGCGGTGTCCGTATGCATAACTTAGGACATTGATTGAACAACAACAACAACGACCGCGTTAATCCCTACTGCCTTCGCAACAGAGACGTTTAGCATTTGTCCCGTGCAACCTCCCCTCCAGATCTGTCGAGACCCTGATCCCTCTATTTGTTGGTCGGGAAGGCGAGTTCAATTTCGACGCCATCTCTGACTGAGCGTGCGCTATCGCCATGGACAAACACAATCATAGCATACCTCAAGAGAATTTACCGTTTGGGAGTGGAACTTCAACTGGACAACGGTCTTCGAAGGCCTGGCCATCGGTCGTACCGAATACGATGCGCTGGTCCGTGACGCTTTGGACCCTAGCATACTAGGCTAGTATTGTTTTTAACCAACACAAGTAACACGAGCAGGCATCAGCATGACTTTCATCTTGAGACTTATCTTGTCCTGAAAGGACTTATTGTATCATTTACTCTGATCAGGTTGTCACAGGTTTCTGCTCATACTTTGAGGAGTTCTCGCCCTGCATTCGCATATTCCTAGCTAGCGCCATCTGCCACATGTTGAATGATGTTTGATTTCTCATCTGATTCGATTCTCGAGAAGCCCTCCGTAGCTTCTTTGAGTCTCTTTAACCGTCTCGATTGACGTCTCTTTACAGCCGTCACTGCCACTGCCGCATACTCCCTTTATAAGTTCGGTTTTCTTTTTTCTACGTCGAACAGGCCGGCGGGATGAGCCGAGAAGGCCAGAGAAATAACTTGATGACGGGTTTCAGCCAAAATCCCCGAGTCTCCTTCAAGGGACCAACGCCGAACCAAGTCATTCCTCGCCATGCCTACGTGCCTGCAATGTCTAATTCGGACAGTCGATTACCAGGTATGACCGTTCTATACCCTACGGGACTAAAATTTTCCTTGACACGGACCAACTTATCACAGTTTTTGTCATTTCACTTCTTTCTTAGAGGACAGGGAATTTTTCTGAAGTAATCTTGTGCGCGATTTTCAAATTCACTTTTATAGAAACTGCAGGCTGAACATTTCGCACTTTTTAAGTGGAATGGGAGTTTGGTTACCGTTTTGTGAGAGATCCTGCGACTAGGACAACGATCCCGTGGCTCAGTGATTAGAGTCGTTGAACTCCTACGGGTCGCGGGTTCGAGCCCCAGATGTCCCACATTTCGGGATTGGGTATGGTTAGCTGACGACGGCTAATAGGTCAGGAGTGGCTGCGCCAGTCTATCTTGTCTTTGTCGATTGTGCCGTTCTGTCTAGATTTTTAACGTTATGGGAAATGGGGGCTTTTAAGCCGCATAAACGCGCATATTATGACAGCCATTCGACTACTGCATAGGTCGGGGAGGTTCGAGTGTATGACCCCCTTGTTTAGCAGCCAGTTTGGTCTTCTTTCTGGACAAGATATGTCGGTGATTCGAAAAACTTACAACGAACGTTGGCCTGCATGGTTAAAAGATTAAAGCATTTTATGGTAAAATGCTTTCAAGCCTCCGAATGTGAAAATGGCTTTGAGAAATATGATCAATCGTAAACAGGGAAGAAATTGCCCGATTTCTGTAATGTAGAAAACAGCCAACAGTGTTTTATACAGAGGACTTGATGGGAAGGCCCACTTGCTATTTACCACTGTCTAGCTTTGTTATTTATTCGAACAGTTATGAGCGATTTGAATTTCGAGTAGACAGGAGACGATCAACAAACACTTAGCCCTACGTGAACCAAGTTGAGGATGTCGATGGTTAGAAAAATATAGGGGTCATTTGTGAGCAGAAAGTTGTGTAGGAACGCCGTAGTTTTAGAATTGGGATGAAGGGCTAAATCATACCAAAACCAAGCATGGAGCGGGCATTTTGCTAAAGTATGTTAAAGGGGATCCTCAACACCCTTGGAGCAGAACGCTCTAAATCGTTACCTTTGTCGTTTTAGAGTAAACATTGTGGACGGAATTCCTCTACCACTCTTTTTCCAGTCGTCTATTAAAGTCACGGGGTACTTTTTCCTTGGCGTTTTTCTAACGAGCATCTGTCGTGTCCGCAGGTCCTGAGAGCACAGAAGTTTGAGCAATTATATAGTACATGTCTGTCAGAAAAATTCAGTGTGTAGATGACATTGTGGAGCCGGGTGCGTCTGTCTGTCGGTTTGTTGGAAGTTTTACTCCATTTATACGTAATCTCGGTGGACAATATGCATTCCGCGAACGATGACATTGAAAAATCTTTCAGACATCAGGCTTTCTTATTTCTAAAGTTAAGATACCAGAGGTCATAGGCTTATTTATTACTTACTACAAGTTCTTTGTGAGATAGACCGTACTCTAAACGTTTACGATAGCGTCTAGTGGCTAGCGCCAGCCGAAATATTAATCTGGCGTTGGCCACAGACGCGCCTCTCCAAGGGGCATTGGTTGACTGTATGCCAATCAGCGAGCGGCCTTTGTACTCCCTACCCGATGAGTCATCGTTGGCAGCGGCAGCAGCAACAACAGGCCTGGGTTTGATCGTGCATTGGCCTGTCCACACGACCTGTCGGTTATGGCAAAGGCGCCCACAGACGCCATCCTTTAAAACGTTGTATAAATCGCAGGAAGATAAACAACGCTTTTAGTTTTAATGATCCGAGTGAAACACTGTTCAGTGGACCTAGGGCCTATCCGTTCGTAGAACGACTTTGCCTGTGGCGTCGCTTTCGCGGCCGACGGTCTAGACTATTCACCTATAATCGGTGGGTTGTCTGTAACGCTCTACTTACCCTTCAGCTCCGCATAACGCAAACACGGGTTTCCACTTTTCCACGTCAATCCCAACGAACTTCCATCGTCCGCTTGAGGCGATTTCACAGTTTTTGCTTCGCGAACTGACGACATTCCTTAAAATATGACTCGACTACTAATCCTCCCAATAAATCTTTGTATAAGCCGGCCAGAAATTACTTTTGAATTAGTTAATTCTGCCTTCGAAGCCAACGCAATACGCTCAGTCACCTTTGTGATCGCCGTTCATGAGGTTGTGGGACGGATTCACGTTGGCACTGAAGATGCAGTTTTTTTGGAAAGGCGAGTGAAGGTCCATGAGAGTAACGCGCTTAAATCATGTACTGTTTATTTTTAAAGTATGTACGACGGTTAAAACGCTAACTTTCACGTTGTTTGAGGACGGTTGGGTGGTCTTAACGTAATTCCTCTATACCACGGTATTCCGTTCATACCTGTGTCCTTGTTTCGAAGATTTCTACTACTGCTCACAGCGTATTGTCATGCTGCCTATTCTTACGTGAGTATCCCAGGATTACTTGACTATTCGTCGATATTTGAATGAACGATGGTGAATGTCCGAAGTCCAGGTGTGTATGTATGGACAAGGAGGGAAAAAACCGGTCGATCATCGGGACCAACCCGTGCAGGATAACAGTCGTAACGTAACAAGTGGCAGTTATTGGGGTATCAGCCAATCAACGACCAGTTCCACAGGTCTGTCGGGGACTGCGCAGGGCCAACGCCAGATCAATACGTCGACTGACTGAGTTCTCATCTGCTCGTACACGAACATAAACTGACTACGTGACAGGTTGACAAGATATCAAGTGTCTACCCACACGAGTTTAACCTCGCAGCCACCAAGATAACCGCCCACGCGGGGAACAGTGCCTGCCGGAAATTGACTGAAGCCTGGGGCCTGGATGCGAACTCAGTCAGTTGATGTACCGATCTGGCACCGGTCCCGCGCAGCCAATCTCAGGCCTACGTCGCTGCTCGTTGATTGGCTATTGTTCCCTATAACCGTCGTTTATTCTCTTGTCGCTTTTATCTTTGACGATGGATTCCTACAGGAGTTCAAAAGCTCAAATAAGTAAACAAATATTTCCGGTGGTCGACTAGTCTTCTTCCTCTTCCTTAGGGTGGTCGTTGCATTAATTCTGTTTGCATACCCCCTGAAATAGTCGTTTTAGCGGATGCTGGGCTGTGCTAGCAGCCTCACATCAGGTAGTAGTGTTGGCAGAATAAAATTCAGAGACTGGAGTGGCCACTTCTGGCTTAATAGTCGTCATCGGCCAGCCACACCCAACCCCGGGTTTTGCAGTCCCTGAGGCTCGATCCCGCGACCCGTTGGTTAGAAGTCTAAATCTCTTACCACTAAGCCACGGGCCCGGCCTGTCGGTTTCGACCTGGTATAATATATGTACTATAGAGGTTACGAACCCTTCTGTCTGTAGACAATGCAGTAGACTGTGCGTTTTTCGAGACACTTCCACCCCAGATTTGTTGCACAGAACTACTCAGTTGGCAACAGACCGAAGTTAGCGTTCAGTACCAAGTCACCCAAACGTGGGGTTAAATATGGCCAACTGACGACGGCCAATGAGCCATCAATGCCTATTCCAATCTCTCTTGACTTTGTCCGTATTCCATCCTGCGTCATAGCTGGTCGATATACGACTGCTCTTGAGAATTATTGATTGGATGCCAGGGGGCAGTGAGACGAGCATGCCACGTGAACGCCCTCCGCCATGCTTAATATTCCCGATCCCACCTGACAGATTACACCCCTAGGTCAATGGTAGAGTGTCTTATCTAATGACACTCGATGACCAAAATATTCGAGTTCCAATCTCAGGCCATACAAATCTGGGGTTGCCTATGTCTGGCCATCTTAGTCTTTGTTGGTACTTCTCTGTGCTTGATTACTGAAGTGCAAAAACTGCTGTTTTTGGCGACAAGGACGTTGGACGCAGAGAATCTTACGAGTCCTTTCCCATGTACTCGACGGTTTACCACAGCGCGGTAGCCTTATAAGTAGCCAGTAGCTCTCCTGTTTACGTTTTTGGTCAAACATACACTCGTGACTGCCGTTGCCTTGACAAACACCCACATTACCAACTGTAACTGGGTAGGCTTTGTTAAGACCACATTTTGGACACGTTGGGCCACCCAAGAACGGGGAATAGAATATGTGCGTCACATCTGCTCGCCCACGCAAGATGGATGAGGGCATTTCAATGACTCGTCTGATGCGTCGTCCCAGACGTCCGCGTCGCACCTGCCACGTAAGTTGGTTTGCGCATTGGCCAGTCGGATGCACGTCTTAGTCCATACCATGCATCTCCACTCAGTGTTATGTAGGGCAGTAGGTTCGAATCCCGCCGAGGTCCCCGAGTTTGTCACAGTCGGATCAGAATGAAATGATTTTTTGGGCTTAATCGTCGAGAGTCCCCATTACTAAGATAGCAAGTGATGTAATAGCTCGAATTTCATTTATTTTTGTGGAAGAATTTTCGACTTTCCAGGCACATATTTGGGCTCATCTACCGCCTCGTGATGCCCATTGAAACTTATGCCATTAGGTCGCAGTGGTTTCACGGTAGTTGGACTATTTGAGGTCTCATTTACTGTCAGGTTCAGTTCGTCCTAGCCATGCCGGCTATCGATTTCGGTTAGTAAATGGCTTGATTTGCTTATACCAATGCGCACCCATTTTTCGCCCCGTCCAAGAAACCGAGTTTAGTATTAAACTAAGTGGCTTAAAACTTTTATTGTGGTGGATACCGATGTCCATATATCACCGCTTTATCAGATTCTGTGGTTAAGTTAACGGACGCTGCGTCATAAGCGCCTCCGTTAAGGTGGTTGTTGCGTGACGATCGATAATCCTGCAAAAGTCGCCACTACGTTGGCGCTTTTGTGAGGCAGACAGCTCGCCAAGCGCGTTCGCGTCTGTCCGTATGTCGCTCAGACTGGGGACGCTGCGATTGGTTGTATCGTTTAACGAATCGTGAGACAGACAGGCGCGAGCGAGAGCCTCTTCAATTGGTTAATATTTGTGTCGCACAAACACACCGCCTTCGCCTCTAAATGTGCGCTCATTGCACCGCGCTTGCCTGCGGGCAGCACGATTATGACCGTGAATGGTTGCAACCTTGTTTTCCTGAGAGACTAGTTTATCGATTTCAAAGACGTAAAGGACTTTTTGATTTTCAACTTACACCCGTAATACCGTCTCCAGGTGCCTTAATCCATGTCAACCCAGTCTTGATCCATATTTTATGGCCGCACACAATCCAACCGAGGCAGGAAGGTTGTAGCTAGTGTTAATTGTACTGTGTACAGATTGGGAAGCGGCAAAAGCAGGCGGATAGCGTACGATTTACCTAGCATAGTTTTTACTTATACACCAGATTTTTTCCCAAATTTGGTTTTCAATCACTCGGATTGTTGACCCCTTGCTAGATCCCACCCAGTGAGTTTGTTAGCTTGTATCTTGTTAGCCCCCTATAACGGGCCACGCGGAAGTCTTGCTGGACCAACACGGAGGTCAGATCAGGATCCGGCACGCGTTACTGAGCTGTGCTCCCATCGCAGATACCATGTGTGGGAGTGTGGCGGTACTCCTAGGCACAGGTTCCCGCCGCATCGGCCATCTGCGCCCGACTCCGTCTCCTGTCTTCACTGTTTTGACATCGGCGCAGAAGGGCGAGTGCGTCAAATGCGCCGCAGGTCTTATCACTATTAACCAATTCACGCGCAAGTCACCGTCCTTGTGCCCACTGTTGTGATGCGCACGGTGGGAATCGTTGGATACGACGGTCGAGCTGTCATATTGTTCGCGCATAAATTTTAGCCCAAAGTCGATGATTCAAACTGTCTTCGTTGGCCAGTCATCGATCCTTTAGTGGGTTTCATTACTGACATCCCTGCAACTAGGTGCTTATTGCCAAACACAATGTAAGTGAAATGGAGTCACCCGGCGAATGGCCGCGTGGCCTGCCAGCTAAAGCAACAGGTATCAACAGCTGCTACTGACCTCTTGAAGACTTTCTCTGTCGAGGAGGCAACCGCCTTAAACGAAGCCACCAATACCCATCTATTTCTTAAATTTAGAACGTGGTCCTCTTACCTTAAAGGCAGCTTTCGTTTTTGTAAATGTCGGACTTTCACTCCGTACGCATTACAAAGTGATCACTCACTACACGACCAAAACTGACTTTTCGCTGAAAAATTTCGGTCGTTTCTACCGCTTCATTGTCCAGCAGGTTTGCATCCTAAGTCAGTTTGGGTGAAGTGTCAACCGTTTACGGGCGGCGTTTATTCGGGTCTTTAACTCTGTTTCTGCGATGTCGCCGTGTCCACATTTCGAGCCCAGAATTCCCGTCTTCCAACAACACAGATCGTATCGCACTTCCTCGTCACCGTAATTATGCACCAAGTATTGATTCTTATTTTCCGAAACGACTTCCTTGAGATTGGAACGAATTGTCTAATTTGGTTGTTTATACTACTTCAGCCTTAGTCCCTCCTGTCAGATGTTACCCTGGAAGTTAGTTATGTTTTCCTATACTTCTCCAAAACCGAGTTAGCGAAACGTCTGAACTCCAGAGACATCAGTCTCAGCGTTTTCATCACGACTGTCTTGAAAGTGCTTTTAACACTTCCAATGATGTACGGGCAAAGATAACCCATGTCGCGTCTTGCTACAGCAGGCGCTGTGTCAATCGGATGTCTGTGCGTCGACAAATTGGAGATCAATCACATTATTTTGACAGAAGACGCCTGCTGTCAGGTGGGTCTGTGTGCTCTCACCCGTCATCTGTAACTACTGTGTACGACACTGGTAGTTGTGGCCAACGAACCTTAGTGGCTCGGAGTTGCCAAGGTAAGGAAGAACTCTGTCTGCAAGTTGAACGGTGTGTTAGGAACATTCCTCTCGATACAGTATTGAACGGTCTCAACCTGCGGACCCCGGTCGCTTGGATGCTTAAGAATAACCCGCCTTTTCGCCTGTCTTTGTTCCTTTTTCATAAAGTGATAGGATGGAATGAGACGCCATGTACAACTGGCTCAGACTACTTTCTCACCTCGTTCAAAGTCAGTGAGTTCTCAGCCCGAGTTTCAGCAGAAGCCAAAGCCCCTGGCGTACGAGGCCAGAGCTGTCCTACCCAACGCCTTCTCCCAGAAAATAATGCGACTTCAGATGACAAACCTTGAGTAGGGCGCGACTATAGGAGACACCTTCAGAGGGCGACGCCTTGGTTACCAGGTTCTTGACCTGAGTGTGCTCTGCGCCTGAACACGGAGCGCCAAATAGACAGCAATCGCTGTGGGATTAGCCTTAAATCGCAGATCCTTGGTTGAGCCTGCCAAAGTAATTCTCATGGGGGACATTACAAATACCAGTAGCATACTCGAGAGGTGTT
The DNA here is from genome assembly GCA_902702965.1 of Spirometra erinaceieuropaei. Lineage (NCBI taxonomy): Eukaryota > Metazoa > Platyhelminthes > Cestoda > Diphyllobothriidea > Diphyllobothriidae > Spirometra > Spirometra erinaceieuropaei. The sequence goes on along the minus strand of CACRXP010000895.1, from coordinate 190,065 downwards.
GATGAAAATCGTCCGCTTTTTTGGACTTCCCTAAGTCAGTTGATGTGCCAATTTCGTCTACCGAATGGTGATAGATGCATCTTCCTGTCCGTTTAGTGGTATTCTTTGAATGAATAATCTTCGGTAACGCACCAGACCGTGTTCTGGATAATCTGCCCACGAGGTCGTCTGAAAACTTGCAGGCCTGTACGTAGAGAAGAAGTATGCTCTGCCACCCCATAACCGACTCCTTATTTTCACCTCTTGTCACTGTAGGTGGCGTTATACCGTACAACAACTTTTACTTCACTACGGTGACAAACACTGCCAACTACCAGGCGGTGAGATCGACTGTCAATCAGATTCTTGCAACCAACAGCACCGCCTCCGCCGCCGCCGCCACCAACCCCCTCATCCGCCTGCCAACTGTCAACGTGTCTGCCATCAGCGGCTTCCAGCTACCTGCTGCCATACAACAGGCAGCCACCGGCGTCATAGATAACAACGAGGCACCCAAGGAACTGAAGCCTGACGGTGATCCGTCTATTAAACTGAACCCGAGTGCCGTCAGTCCAAGACGATTCATCAACTACGCCATCGGTGAGTAACTCCTCCCTCCTTTGCCTTTAGCATTTGCACTCTCCATCATTCTCTCTGTACCCAGACTTGCGGTTTTCTTATTGATTCTTCTCCTCTAATTATTCTTTTGCCCATCGGCAAACTCTTTTGTGAGAACGTTGACGGACGCTGAAGTTCGAATAGCGGTATTAGGCAGAGTCATGGGTTCAGCAGATTACTGTGCGTGCCATGTGTCGTCTCCAGTGGGGCCGAGACTGGGGCATCCACCCGACCAGCGCATTCGTCGCCTTATTAAACCTGACGCGCTAAGTTGGAAGGTCGTCTACAAACGGGGCAGCTTGATCCTTTTGGTGGTGACCGAGTATCATGCAGAAATGACGCGCTTGTTATGTGACCACCCGTTGGAGATCCCAGTCGCGCTTACGGATGTGGGGACAAGGTCGTGTGTAACACGCTGCTTTCCCTGGTCGGTCGCTGCGTTCGAGCACACCTCCGGTCGCTTTGACATTGTCCTGCCACGCTTCGGCGACTTCGTGGGCACTAGGAGGACGTCGTTGCTTGCGACACTTTATGAAATGAGTCGCCAATTCTTCACCTCTTACCCACACCTGAACATTTTCCATTTTCAGGATAGGAAATCAATTCTTGGACCACCGATATTTGCCCCCCGGCGTGTATTGGGTGCGCCAAATGATTGCAACTTTCTGTTTCTTCGCCCGCAGGTTTGGCCAGGTCGCCCAATTCTGCCCTAACCTACCAGTTCCTCCCCCTTCGGCGCACTGAGGCTGAGCAAATGACTCTAAAGGCCCTGACCGCCCTCTTCTCCGCAAACAATGCCTTTGGCATCTACTCGGAGTCCCCCTTTTTGCGACCCGTCGCCCTCCTGCGGCCTGTACAGTTCGCCTCCCCAGCCAATGTCCTCTTTCAATACCCCGATCCTGAGAACATGGTCCGTACGTTGCGAGATCTGGCAGATCAGAAGGTAACAAGTATCCCCCTGCTGGCCATCCTCTCGGGTGCCAAACCGAATGCCGCCTCCCTGGGTTTTTACACTGACTACCTGACCTACAGTTTCACCCTTGAACTCGACATCAATACAATGCGCTTTCTGGTGGATCAGTCACGACAACCGAATAGGTGCGTCTGCGTTTTGTGCCTGTTCATTTATTTCCTCATCATCGTTGAGCATCCTACTTTTCTTTTAAATAAATCGGTAGCGCAGCTAAATAGTTACCTAACGACTTAGAATCTTGCACCATAGTAGTTTTGAATCCTACCAGTCCGCAGAGGACTTCTAGGGCAAACAAGAGTATTTTCCCCCTCTCTTTGATCACCTCTTGTGGAAGCTTGAAAAGGCCAGAAACTGCCAGTTGATTACCTTCGAACATGCTTCTAACAGTTAGACATATCGGAATACAAGTTAGTCATTGGCAGAGTTAATTGGAAAACAATGGGTGCTCAGTCAGTTTAGTAAGATCAGACTCGCTCATGCGTTTACTAGGAAGGAATTCGGATGAAGAGTCCTGAGAAGGGCTGGAAGGCTAAACTGCTTTTAAATTTGTAGGATCGGTTTGGTCAAACTCATATTTCTATTGGCAGATGGGGCGTTCGTTCTGGTGGGTGTCCTCCCGTACGCTACATTCTTTGCTACACCTGACGTCAAACATCCTCGTCGAGTAGTCTTTCGCCACAGCTCCAAAATGGGGTTTAGCGATATTGTTCATCGTTGTCAATGTTTTTTTTTAAGTTGCTAAGTGGGTTGTATTTGCCTCTCCAAACTCCAGTTTAAGTAGCGAGGTGTTTCTACTTTATAAAGAAGGGCCACGAATATAGCGCAATGTCCCCACACTTTCCGTCGTCAATGCGAACCTCATGTTTGTTATTTTGAAACGCCTTTCCATGTGGGTGAGCAGCTGTCCTGAGATCCAATGAGCAGACACATTAAATGCTTCCATTTAAAATCGCCTAAACTTTTTTTACTTGCAAAACTACATTGCGACCCCAACCGTGTAGACTGAGACTCGAGATGTTTCACGTTTGTATTATGTGGGCATCTCTTACACGTCAAATCTCATAATCATCGACTGAGTTTGCATCTCATTATATTTACTCACTAGTTGCAAAGTTGCAAATCACTGATCAAACTCTGTTTCCTGACAGTCGCTGGTCGGATGCGCCGGATGAGAACGCGTTTCACCGACAACCTTTTAAGCAATGAATTCCTTCAACCACTCGTACTTTAACCTAGGCTCCGGTTAACTATCAAATAGCTAACCCTTACCCTTCAGAATGACATGTTTTCCCTTCGATAGTTAAACTTGCTGCCTCTTCGTCAGTCTCTTCTGTCTCTTTACTCCAGTCGCGTTGACAAGTACCGTCTCATTCTTCGACTGGCTTGGGCTACGACTGGACTTTACATGCCACGTGACAAGTCCAATCCCTCTCGTGTTCTCGCCTGTGAAGTGCTACCTCGCTGTCTCTCCGTCCGAGTTGCTCGTCGCAATGTCACCCTTCCCGATCCCATCTTTCATGGCGGCCAGGCACAAAAATTGGGCCATCGTCTTCGATTTGCAATCGACATCACTGACAAGGTTGTTTTTATTTTCCATCCCGTCCACTGCATGCCCTGGTTTGTTCAGTTTAAGCATTCATAAGTGTGTAGCCTCCTGCTGATCTGGGGCGTGGGTAATCAGGAACCACTCGAGTTAGGGTATCACTCCCGTTTCTTTGTCACAGAATTCGGTCCTTGGTGGTTCTTTCAGGTACCCGAGAGCAGACACACGGAATAGGTGATGATGATTAAACATCAGTCGAGGGTAGAAACAGTTTATTAGGGTGGAATGATTTATTATCTGTCTGCGTACTCATACTGGTAAAGTAATGCATTCACAAACATGAACGATAAGAGAATGACGGAAAAGTAGATAGCTTTTGGACTTATCAGATCGTCCATCGTCAGTTGGGGGTCCGCCCGTGCTCCGATGCTATGATCAATCTACAAGAAGGTGATCATCGATTAAAATAAGGCGGGCTTAGTCCTTCAGGTCTGCTGGGTTGAAGAGGGAGAAGAAGATATTTTAACCACCGGGAAGAGGGATGCACTTTCCGGCGTTTCGAAGTCACACTCCGGTTCATCATCAGAGAATAGAAATTCCACCAATTCTGTTTTCTGTACCTAGTTGGCATAGTCCGGTCAGTTGGTGGTTCGGCATCTGGACGGGTGTATGTGCGGTCATCTGCTGGGCACACTTCCTTTTTCGTCGTTGAGGTGTTTTGCGGGACTGTGGGACTAACCTCGCTCGACTGACTGATATCAATACGACAGAGCAGGCACATTTTACACTTCCCAATGATGGAGGAGTTCGAGATGTCGGAAAAATGCGCTTTTTTCCTGGTTGATTGGGTCCTTTTTCTCCAGAATTGGTTGCTGGGGTGCGGACCTTTGCATCCTCGGGTCGGAAAGAAAAGCAAATTACTGGACGTCCCCATCTCTACTTGCTTTATCTGAGTAGGGAGGATTTTCTATGTGTCCGGCTTAGCGGCTGTGCTGTGCTATACTACTGGCTGCCTGTTGGCGGTTTGTGAATATTAAGCGGTTATTCCGCAGTAGCTGATGGTTTTCAGCTCAAATATTCATATCAAATTTCGGACCGTGCCTGAAAAGGCCTGTTTCAAAAGAGTTACTCCAAGTTCGCGCATTAATTTCCTCGGAAATTAAGCAAGGTGTTGGGAGTGCCTACACCCAAAAACAAGGGCCAGCCAATCACCGGAGGCCACGAGCGTTTTCTCTAGCGCGCTGTCTGCATGATCGTGGCGCCTCGTCATTGGCTGCTCCCCTCGAGCCTGATCGATCCATGTATGCGAGTAATCGATCAGCTCGTCAGGCTAATAAAGGTCTTGTCCCGGCGATCGTGTCTCCTTCTTCAAGGTAGAGGGTTTCTTTGTTGACACGTAGTGGAATGCGCCTTCAGTCGTACGTACGCTAGCTGGTCATCGACTAGTTGTCATGGTTTACTTGTTGACAGGGCAATCGGCACATCCTCTACCAGATGAGTCGCGTGAACCGCGGTGTTCGGAAGCAAAATGAAGTTCTGACTCCTGGGTTGTCGATTTTCCGATATCTTGGGTCACGGATTCGAAGTTTGGAAAGGCATCAGAGAACTGCGTTGTGCTAACCAAGGCTGCACGTCGTTAGGTTTCAAGCATCAGGGTCGAGGCGTATTCTCACATTCTGTTCTGCGATTCCAAGTGTCCGTTCGCGATTGGGAGGCCCGGCTCACCCGCTATCCACTCCGCACTTTGTTCCTTAAGCAGGCTATATGGCGGACCTCCATCTTTGTGTGGATTTGCACGTTTGGATTTTGGATGTGGCATCCTTTGGTCGTATTGTTTGGGTGCTGACGCACTATTTTCAGGGCGGCATATGTTCACTCACCTGCTCCACACAACTGATTTCATGCTGTTTTTCTGAAATGCGTTGGTTTCGCATGCTTCTTTTAGCGACCCAGACACGGCCTTCAGGCACTTTAAGGGCTAGTTTTTGTAAGCACGTTGTCGGCGCTCTTAAACATGCCGGTCCCGATTTTCCTCTTAAACGTGGATAGGTCGGAGGCCATGGTACCGGGTTTATATGCTCAATTTTACGATCGAATCTTTTTTAGGTGTGCCGGATAAAACTGGACCAGTGAGAAAATTGGGTTAACCCTTGATTGAAGTGTAACTTTTCCGTCGTATCTGCAAATGGTGGGTAGCGCAGCTGCCTTCAGGGCACCTGTTCGGCCTGGTGACCTAAAAACGAGTGACTCCCGAACGGCGGCTGGAATCCACAACTACTCCCCACTTGCGACTACCCTGGCCCCAATTTAGGGTATGACTGTTCAGGGAACCACAAAAGGTTATAAGTTTTACACTTATAGGTTAATCGAAGTTGTATTTATCAAAACACCCAGTCAACAGCGACATTTTTACGGTCTGGTTATGATCACCTTGCGCCCTTTCAGATTCCCGTTCGATCGAACTCATCGGTTCGCGATCGGAGTATTGAAATCGACTTGACTTGGCTGCACGCCCCTCTGGAGGACCACGCCCTACCTCTGCTTGAAATGGTCGGTTCCGGGTCCTGCACTCCCATCCTCAATCACTTACTCAACCTCCCCCTTATTCAAGTCACCCTGGACCGTGTCCAGCCCATACCGGAGTTTGTCCGCATGTTTTCGTCGGCTGTTGCTGGGAAGCCAGTCACAGACCCTCCACTTGGTTGCAAACCTCCACACTTACCGCCGGAGACCCCAGAAGCTCTTGCGGGGGTGTACGATTTTTGTAGGTGCTCCGATCGCGTGATCGCGGCATCTGAGACATTGGTGAGTACTTCTCCGCGCCTTTTTGATTCGTAAACATTATGTCTACTATCAAAATATCAGTACGAAATATAGATGGACGTAAATATTATTCGAGTCCCAGCCATATGTTCGAGACTGGTCGAGTGCAGAAACCATTCGCCTTATTTGCGGGCTTACGATCTCGTGCAGAAGTCGATCGCCAGAGGTGACAGTTGGAACAGAGCACGTAACAGCAATAGGGTACTTTTAATTTTCAGGTATCGTGATGACTGCAGGACTGTATGCAGATGTAGGATCAATCTGACCATTGTTCGAGGTTCTCCTCAGCGGCCCGAACTTCTGTTGACCTCTGGCTAGCAGTGCTGTGTGGAGTTCGGCTTTCTCAGCTTCAGATACTTATTACATGACATGTTGGAATCGTGGAATCCGTTTATGTTGAAGCTGAAGTGGTTCGAATACGGAGCATATCTTTGCTACCGAATAGTTTGCCGCCAATATCTAATTCCCGTTTAATGACGCCAAAAAACAAACCTAGGTCTTCATTAAAGGGTAGATCTACCGCCAGTTGTTCCTTTGCTTTGTTTTGACTATCTGAGTCTGGACAATTTCTAAAATTACCAAATTCGCTTAACTTGTAGCATTTTCCACTTTTGTCTTAGATAACAAGGATTTTGTACTCCTTTCTTAGGCAATGGTGAAGTCTAAACTGACCTCTGAGGATGATTTGCAATGTGACGAATGGATTCCTGTCTCCCTTCTCTGTCCCCTCACTCTCACGCGTATCGAAGTGAGTCTGGACCTTTTCGTTGGTAATTTTTCACCTTTAATGTCAGCGTTCGTATCTCGACCGCGACCTCTGAAAAGAGTTCACCAAACAATAGCGAACTGATAAGATCGACCGTGGGAACATGGATTTTGCCATAACTCCGAGGGGAGCTAGGCTTAGCGCTGTGGTAAGGATGGAGAAGATTAGGGCTTGGACTATAAGTATCAGTATTAGAGTTAGAGCTAGGAGGGTTAAGGCCTGTGTTAGGGTTAGGATTAACGTTTTGGCATGGGTATAGGTACCCTCGGGTGTTTAATGCGAGACCACTTGTAGTACGGGGGGTCCATATTATCGTACCCGACCGCAGGTGGGTCTCTGGAAAATGTCATGGAACTCCCCCATCTTTCTGTTGATACTTTTGAACCATTGATGTCAGCGTCTGTATCACGACCGTGACCTTTGGCGCTGCTTTTTGGTAAGGACAATTTACCACACAGTGTTTTCTTGTGTAAATGGTAGTTCTCTGGAGAACATCGTACGGCCTCCTTTTGGTTGTGTTGTATTATTTTTTTCATTTAAATGTTGGAATTAATTAGATGGCTGTGGTTCGCATCCTAAAAAACCTCTAACCTTAATTGCCTACTCTATTTGATAAGTTATGATACATGCACGCGATAGCGATGGAACCCGACCGCGAAACACCAGCAGCCACTCTTATTTAGCAGTTTTTGGTGCAAAGCCAGCCTTAATTGTGTAAAGACGTTATTTTTTTCCAATGCCAATGCGACATCTTTTAATAATGATAAAACATGGGCATTTGACTCGGTTAACCATCAAACCGAACTAAGATGCAGCATTTTGACAGACCATCTGTATATAAGGTAGATATGCCGTCTCATGAAACGTTGACCGAAATTCCGAAATGTGTTTCCAATACCAGATGACTACTTTGGTAGGGTTGTAGTACTAATTATCTTGTGGCCTAATACATAGATATTTCAGTTACATCAGGATGCCGGCTTTCGAACGAACTCCCTATCGACCGTAAGAAGTGACTTCTTAAGTAGCACGAATTCTGCCCATTGATTTAGTAAATTCCAACTTACTTTATGGAAAACATGCACAGAAATATTCCTCCTTCTACTCGTTCGGTAGCAAATTACTTCTTCAAATTCTATACTTGAATAAAGAGTATCATTCGGCCTTAAGAGACTTTCTAAATTCCCGCATAATTTTGAACCCGACCTGCCGTTACAATTGCATTCAGGGTTTCCAAGCCACAAACCGTATACTATCTGTGTAGGCAAAATCCTAAATTTCTATACATTATTAAAAGGAGTTTATGTATGACTCATAAAATTGTGTAATTTATGTGGACCAGGTTGCCCGCTTTATAAGCAACATGAATAAATATCCCCATGCGATGGTGTACGATTGTAAATTTCGCAGTCTCAAGAAATCTAATAAGTATAGACCTTTGAAATCCTTTTCGCACTTCTGATGGAACCAGAATCAATGGGATAAAATCATGCTACTTAAGCAGTCACATTAGGGGATGCAGTTGGCGCAGCCGGTCGATAAGAAGCTATTCCAAAAGCTGACATAACGTGACTGAAATATTTTAGCATTATGTGACACGATAATTAACATTAAAACCATACTAAAGCTATCTTCTGGAATTGAAAACACATTTTCGAATTTAAGTTAGCATTTCCTGAGATAGTGCGCTGGTAGATGTGGACATTCGACCGTTCGAATATGAATTCGGTGGTATGAGGAAACAGGGAAGTACAAGCAGTCCCTGGGAAGCGAGCCTCTGGGGAGAAAAACGTACATCGAAGATAAGTTGTTCATCCGAACAACTAAGGCAAATCCGTTTGCTTCTCGGTCTACGCTGCATTGACATTGAACGAAAAAGGCGCGCTACCACCACTTCCTCAAAAAACATACGGAAAGCCTAAACGGAGTGAGTAATGAGACGTATCTAGCGTTCTCTCCTATGGAGTTTAAGTATTTGCTTTGACGAATCAAGATTCGCCTTGTGACCTCGTGACGGAAGACTGTATGTTTCACAGTTGTGCGTAACATGCGTTTTTCTGCTATGGGCGGTTTCCGAGCTACAGTTGAACCCCGGTCAAGAGTATGTTAGTCACGAACTAACGGAGGCGGATAACCTACGTAACTTCTAAAACCTAAGGCGAGCATTATTAAGAGCCTGGAACACAATCTCCCATGATTTTATCAACAGTGTGCTTATGAGTACGATATGTCGTGTTGGTGAAGAGTTAAGAGAAAGAAATAATTTCATACGTCATTAAAACGACGTCGACTATCACATTATTCCCATGCATTTTTCAAGTCCTTTTTTCGTCCGCGGGCACGGTAAGAGCCCTTTTATGGTCCTATGTATGAACCCTGTCTCCCCTGCAGATCCCTGTGCGCTCAGTGAACTGTGACCATCTGCAGTGCTTTGATCTGTCCTCCTATCTGACGATTAACAAGAAGCGTCCTCGGTGGTCCTGTCCTGTCTGCAGTTCGCCTGCCCCCTTCCGCGATCTGCGACGCGATGAGTAAGTGCCTCTTCCGCGTCCAATTTCTCTAGTTGGCGCCACAAATAGCAAGATTATTTGTTGTATCTGCGCGGATTTGCTTCGATCCACAAATATTACTAGTTAGGAAGGGAGGCCGTAATGCCCTGTCATAGCTACTTTGTCATAACCATCCAGCCCTATGTCTGCCGCGGGTCACATGAGACCGGAAGCTTGCGGCCAGCTTGCCAGCCGTTCAGACGCCTTATCAATTGAGTCATGGACGCAAACTCTTAAAGGAGACTCGGGGATTTTGGTTGAAACCCGCCCCTTTAGTTATTTATTTGCACCTCCCTGCTCCTCGTGTAGGCTTGCTGACGTAGAATAATGAAACTCGAATTTATTATGAGCTTAATGGCAATGCTGGCTGTGGTGAAACGCCAAACCAAAACAGGTCCTAAGTCGAATCAAGTTAGTGGAGGAATCAAATTAATCCCTAGTTATTCAGCAGATGGCAGACGACGCCAGTTAGCCATAGGCAAAAACAGAGTAAACAGGATCCTTCACACAGCCAGCTCATGGCAGAAGACATTTGAATTATTCTTCACAGGTCAGGAGCAATCTCGATGTGCAAGTCAGGCAGATGACTGCTTGCCGTACTTGTATTTGTGCTGAAAGCAATACTGGTCTAGCCTGTTCGAGTCTACAGCATCACCGAGATTTTGTACTCCTCAGCGCATTTAAGAGTGCCCAAGTGGACTGTTTGCCGATTGCATTTGCGCCCAACTAATATGCTTGCATTCACGAATGCATGTCAATTGAGAGAAGTGACGTGAAGGAAACTTATGGCACGTACTTGGTCATTGCTGAATGATCCCGCACACCAAAAAGCTGCTCGCTGTAACCTTTAACTTACTACCTAATCTTTGACGCCTGGGAAGAAGAATCGGGTTTATGCACGAAGTCGAGCAGTACCTCACAAGCCTGAACATGCTACAGTCTTTCTGAAGGGACAGTGGTATCAGCTGTCATAAGTACACAATTATGCTGCGGACTCTGCATTCTCTATTTTTCCCCTACGTCATTTATTTCTTTAAGCTTCTTCGTCCAGCTGATGGCTGATCCGAGTCTCAAGGATGCTGAAATGGTCCACGTAGATGCCACTGGACACTGGCGAGAAGCCTCCAAACCCACTGAAAGTGACTCCTCGGCTGCCGTCGTCTCCGCCAAGGAGTCATCTTCAGGAATTCTGTCCGACAATCCGACAACCGCCGCTGTTCCCTCGCTGCCGAACGGGACCACTACGATGTCACCATGCAAATTAGAGTCGAATTTCTCGTCCAGACCGGTGGTGTCAAAAGAATCTGATTTCTCTCAGTTCAATGACTGTGTCGTTCTCATTGACGACGATGACGATGATGATGACGACCGGGAGGGCAGTAAAACGCAACCGGAGCAGCCAACGTTTGCACATCCCACGTCCTTCAATGATTACCGCCTTCCGTCCCTTCCTGCTGCCGTCACTGATGAGGAGCCGTCAAAGAAATCGACGTCTTCTCGTGATGCCCGTGATACTGCACCAACAGAGTAGGCTGCCTTTGTCCATCCTTCTTTAATGACCAACGAGTTTTGCATTTTCTTCCGCATGTCTTTTCTTGCGTACAAAGCTAAAGGCGCCGTCGACAAAAGTCCTTCCAAGCGCAGATAATGCCAGCCGGTAACTTCTGCAACGACCACGGGCTTTGGCAGTTAGCAGTCTACTGATTTAGTTTTTATGTTGGGGCTCGACGGTATGATTGTTACATTTTAGCACTGCTAGCGTTGGACGACACTCACTTTCTGCTTTTGACCACTGCGTTCTAGCCTGTTTGTCGATCTGACTGCAAGCTCAGACGAGGAATCCAATGCGACGGCATCCACCCCACCGCCTTCCAATCCCCAACCACCTTCAGCACCTGCGCCATCGTCAGCTTCTTCCACCACAACAGAGAGCCGCAGTCTCCCGGCGGTGATTCCGCCCCCTCCCCTCGCGCGCCTCCTCACGGGCGTCGCGCCGCCCGTACCCATCGCCCCGCGGCCCCTAAACCTCACCAGAAATGCCACGCAAGCCCCACCTCCCGCTGCTGCCGTCAGCACCACTGGCAATTCCCCTACCCCACAGTCATCCCTACATCCGAGCAAGCTGAACAAAGCTATTGATCTGAACTACGAACTCATAACGACTCTTACCTCGTCCATGGCCGCCACGACTGCCGCCGCCGCTTCCAATGCGGCTTACACGAATGGTTAGCAGTAGGCTCTTTTTAATTTTCTTTCTGGAGGTGGCCCTATGCTCTGCTTCCGCATTACTTCATTCAGTCCTTGAGGGGCGTTCGGGCAGGTGTCGCTGTCCATCCGACTCTGACCTTTCATAACACTTCTCAATCATGCTTACTCATTTCTTCACTTCAGTAGCCATTGTTCAGTATCTCTTCTCAACAGGAGCTATCTGCTGAGTCCGTGCAATAGTCCACCATCTCAAATCGTCGAATTGTCAGTTTTGTGGTTGGAGACGATTTGCTACATATATGTGATGTCATGGCTGAAGGTATCGGCGCCTGTCACTAAAAGTGACGAGAGTGGGGCAGTTATGCTGCACTCTTGACCTCGGTAACGTCTGAGGCGTTAATTGCTCATTCGAAGCCTGTGCGCCCTCATGCATGTCGCGAAAGGTCATTCGAATCCGATTTTCTGGGGCTTCCACCTGCTGAGCAGGTAAAACCTCGATCCGACCGAGGTAAGGCTTATCTCCAGCAAATAGTTATATAGTCGGGCGAGTAAGGCGTTATCTTATAACTCATGGAGAGGGTTGTCGTCTAGGATTACCGACAAAGACAAGGGAGACTGGAATGGCCATTTCTGGCTCATTAGCTGTCGTAAGCCGGTCGTACCCAACCTCGAAGTGTGTCACACATGGGGCTCGATCCCGCGACCTCTAACAACTGAGCCACGGGCTCGTTGTCCCATTGGCTGAGATGGGGACTATGCAATGGTAGAGGGGGGCTCACCGTCTCTTCGCTTCTACTGGCTCACTCATCGTTTTTACGGAATCCACTCGTCTGGTAGCATCTACAGTAGATGTGCTAACTCATGAAATGTCAACCAAAATTTCGAAATGCGTTCTTGATTCGAAGAGATAAACTAAGTAGTGATGTAAAAGTAATCAAGATGCAGCATAAATCTATAATCATCCAGTTACCACAGGGTGTCGGCTTTCGAAAGAACTTTCTTTCGACTGCATGTAAGATCTATACTTTGCAAACAATGACTACTTATGTAGTATGCAATTTTCTCATTGATTTTTGATGTCCTTGAAAATTCAATTATATTTCATGGAAAACATGCATAAAGATATTCATTTTTTTACTTATTCGATAGAAAATCATGTCTTCTTCCGATTTCATACTCAAAAGAAGAGTATAATTCTGTTTTAAAAAAACCTTTCTAATTCCCGAATAATTTTGAACCCGACCTGCTGTTATACGTGCATTCAGGGTTTCAAAACCACAAGCTGTATATTTTCCGTGTACGGAAAACCATGCATTTCTCTACAATGTTAAGAGGAGGCCATATGAGGTTCATAAAATTAAGCAGTGGATTTGAACAATATTGTTATCTTTACAAGTCGCATTCGTAAATGCAGATACATGACGTTTCATGAACGGCCATTTAACGGTATTAAAAAATCTCACAATTAGAAACTTTTTTAAAACCGAATTATACTCTTCTTTTGAGTATGAAAATGGAAGAGGACGTGATTTTCTACCGAACAAGTAAAAGAATGAATATTTTTATGCATGTTTTCCATGAAATATAATTGCATTTTTAAGGACATCGAAAATCAATGAGAAAATTTCATACTACTTAAGTAGTCATTTTTTGCAGAGTATAGATCTTGCATGCAGCCGAAAATAAGTTCTTTCGAAAGCCGACACCCTAAGGTAATTGGATCATAATAGATTTAGACTGCATCATGATTAGTTTTACAACCCTACTCAATTAATCTTTTCGAAACGAGAACGCATTCCGAAATTTTGGTTGACATTTCATGAGTTAGCACATCTACTGTAAATGCTTCGTTGTACTGTTTTGTTTTCATTGAATGCTCCACGCTTTCTAAAGCCCAGTGTACCGTGCAGGGGCCTTTTCGTGTGTGGTACGCGTAGACCGGCTACTCAACGCATTCAGCTACTTGCATCCAATCACAGCATCAGGCCGCGGCCCGTTCAGACAGCCGACTGAGGCATAAGATACGGAAGAGGGAGTGAGGTCGGCGCCGTGAAATTTATTCCCACGGCACTTCAGCGCATTTCTCACCATAATCAATTCGTCCCCCCCCCCTTGAAGCTAACGCGACGTGCTTAAATTCGCGGCATCGGAGGCCACCAACTAGCGGGATTACTTGGTCCGCTCAGGCCTGGAAGCGACGTCCGATGGCTTTTTCTCCTGATACTTTGGCTGAGTTTTCGGTTTGCGGGATGGCCTGATTTTTAGCATCTGTCAGAGACCCAGTGTTCTACCTGCTCTGCTGTTTCGTCCCATAGGTCGCTCTCTATTTCTGAATGCTATGTCTCTGGCAGCCCCCTCTGCCGGCCAGTCCTCGGATCCGGACCCTGTAGTCACCGCCGACAACCGCACTGCGGTTCATCCGAACAGTGGCGCTGGCGGCAATGATGGCGGCGGCGTTTGCACGGAGCCTTGGAAACGAGGGAATCTTGATCAGCAGCCGCGGATGTCTTCATCTGGACGCTTCAAAGTCACAGCGAAGCGTCGCTGCCCATCTCCATCGTCCACCGCCACCAACATTGACAGTGGCGCAACCGATCGACAGGACTCCTCCCATCCACATCGCGTGAAACAACGCGTCCGTGTGCGGGGACGTCGGCGTGTTTACACAGGCGGCTCTTCGGGAAGTAATAGTAGCAGCAGTAGCAGTGAGTCCGTCTCATCTGACGAGGAGGATGACGATCTCTGGACACCAAGCGGTGTCTCGCGGCGTAGCACCACCCGAAGACCCTCTTCTCGTGGTGGCAGTCGATTTTCCAGATGAGGTCATACTTGAACTCCTCCCCCCCCCCTACTCCTGTCTCACTGTCAATCTATCTCCCTCATGCTCGCTATATCCATCTGTACAGCGTTGTTTTTTAAAAAAGAGTATCATGTGTTTCTATTAACGAGCTTCCTTGATATTGTACCTAAGAACATTTCGCTGATTGTGACACGTGAGGTTTATCGGCCGGTGTTAGAGGTCTTAATTTTTGTTAAGTTGTCACTACCTAAGATGCGGACATTACATTTTAGTTTGCCGCTTCCGACTAAACTTAGTAGGCAGAATGATATTACCGACAAAGACAAGGGAGACTGGAATGGCCATTTCTGGCTTATTAGCCGTCGTCAGCCAGCCATACCCAAGCCCGAAGTGTGGAACACCCGAGCCTCGAACTCACGACCTGTTGGTTTAGAAGTCAACGCCTCTACTCACCGGGCCACGAGCCCGGTCGCGAGTTCGAGGCTCGGGTGTTCCACACTTCGGGCTTGGGTATGGCTGGCTGACGACGGCTAATAAGCCAGAAATGGCCATTCCAGTGTCCCTTGTCTTTGTCGGTAATATCCTTCTGCCTATATATCATGTGCGGCTGCTGGTTGGGCTCGAGAGAGAGCCCTTAAGGCACAACGGAACGAGTGAGTTCCGTATGAACGATCGGTGAGCGCCCCCTAACATTGTAAACTTAGTAGATTTTCAATATAAAGGGGAGTTAGTTGAACTGTTCCTCGAGCAAAGTGGGGGTCAGATTCGTTGTCATCATGTTGCTGTGGTCTCCGCCGGCATCATCTTCGTAAGTACCAGGCTACTTCTTTTTGTCATGACTGAGTAGACACCTCTGATCAAGTTCAGAGGGGGAACAGGTGTCACTATGCCCCAGATGTTGCATTCAGAAGGGGCGGCGGCAGTAGCTGGGCCGACCGGTTTTAGAACGTTTGGAGGAAGTTCAATACTGCTAACCAAAGGGACCAAATAGGGCAACATCCTCTGGTAGAGTGCGTTCGTATACGGCCTGTGTATGCATGTTTCTGTGCGGTTAAAAGCGAAGGTCTCGAAAGGGTTTGCTAGAGGGACTATTTAGCTCGTCACACTCCATTCTGGCCGCATTATGCTTGCGATTTCGGTGACAGAACAAGTACTCAATTGTCTGTCTCCATACATGTGCACACGCTGCTGTTTAGCAAATGTGCGCGTCTGGGAATCGAACTACCTGTTTTTTACGAAACCCAAATTCCTTGTGCGTGGACATGGCGTGTTTGGCTCGCTCAGACGGGTTGTCTAATGCTGCAAGCATACGGTTAGCATCCTCGACGACGGTCGGCCTATAATACGGGCTTTCTGAGTATCGTTCGTCCGGCCTCGTGGTCTCATACTGGGAAGTACGGAATAAAGAAGAAAAGGAATAGGGCCGGAGATTGTTTCGGCAGTCAAGTCTGCTTCACAGGTGCTGCACGGAATTAGCCTGTTCGCAAGCACTTGGAAGGCCAGGTTGCGCAAGCGGCTGTTGCAATTACCGTACTTGGGCTCGGGTTCCAAGCACCGGATCTATTTTGCTCCATATTGGAGCTACAGGCGTCATGGGAATGGGTGAGTTGGTCGGCCTTCTCGTTGTTGGCTCAAGTTCTGCGCCCTGGGGTCACCAAGTTCCGCTTGCTTCATTCGGATCGATGGGGGGAGGATGAGTTCATCCCAAGAAGCGGTGTCGGTCACGCGGAGGTGCCCAACCAGGCATTCTACCCCCGGAGCATGTGCCCACATTGTGTACAGACATGGAGGAGTTAGCCTGCGTTAGCAGGGATACTCGGCCTTTCTGCAGACGGTGTGTAGGTATTTGCCAAGTCCACGCAGCTTGGATTCGCGCCTGCGGTGGAAACATCCAGTATGGTTTAGCTCCTACGGCGTTGCTCTCCAGTTCTACGGTCTTGGCCGCTTCTTCAGGGCACTTGTACTCAGTTAGCATCTGTCGTCCCTTAACAGATGTTTGCATGTTGTCTTCGAGGTGTCTGCTTACCGTTTTGGTTGTCGGTGAGCACTTGTGGCAGCTCTGCACCTTGTCCACACAATAACTGACCAGGATTTTAACCAATAACATCAACATCAGGAGAAGCTAGAGGACGAGGATGACTGGGCAACCCTGCTCACGATCTGTATACCCAGGGGGAGCGAAAGCACACCTACCGGCAGGGAACTAGTCTGTTATACCGTCAAGTGGACCGGGAAACAAGGACCTGGCTGCGTTTCTTATAATGGCTTTTCGTTACGTACTCGTTGAAAAGTCCGCTCCTGTTGTAATCTGTGGCCGCGGTCGTCGACAGTTTTCGCTGAGTTTTGTGTCACCAAACCGGCTGGAGCAATTTTCGGACGGCGCGCCCACGCGTGGAGCTCACCACTGCTTGCTTTCCAGTTGGCAGATGTCAACGATCCGCCATGACTTAATTTGGAGTAGGTATTGGCTGCCGATGCGCATGGACGGGACACCATTATGAAGTCCGCCCTGGTAGAATCAAGGAAAAGCAACTAAAACTCCAGGCTAAGTCCCCTAACTGGCTTTCAATTATAAGTAAAATTCCGAAATTGCTTGAGACTGCGAACTTCCTAATAAGGAGGCTGCAAACTTTGTACTTGCTTCTTCAAGAAACCTTGTGTTATTTTTGACCGTTTTCGTGTCCTCATTCTGATCTGAGATATAGGATAAGCACGCCTGAACAGATTTACCGCGGTGCTAGCGATTTGGAGAGCTTTGCCGGTTCACCACTGTTAAAGCTAAAACGCACTTGCTCTACCAGAGTCCTTACCAATAAGTTCAAAAAATCCTGGTGCTGATTCGTTAATTTGGTTATGCGACCATATGTTCTCCGAATCAACCCGGTGGCTGATGAGGTTCACTGTAGGACGTAGTTGGCCGTTTGGACCGCGGTTTCACCGTCTTTTCGCTGTTGATGCTAAAGAGTTTCATGAGCTTTTCTGTTGGGTAGGCCAGCCAGAGGTGTCACTGTTGCCGACAGCCATCATGGCCATGACTGGCGTCCTTGCTCAAGGCCCCGTACCCTCAAGGTCACTCATCTTCACAGCCAACGATTCCAGACTCGCTGACCTGCAGTCCGTCGACCGTCGAACGCACCCCCCTCCTGCAAACACAACACAAGCCTCATGAACGACACCCCTCGGGAAATGTAACACACCAACTGGACACCACTTGGGCTTGCCCCACGAACTTACAAAAGCAGCTGCCACCACCGTCTCACAAACTCTCAGGCATGACTGGATGCAGTCAAGGCTAGACCTAGCTTCACCAGCGG
>CACRXP010000895.1:143971-169229 GCA_902702965.1 Spirometra erinaceieuropaei | reverse complement strand
TTTAGATTTTTTTAATCTACTCCATGCGCCGGGTATATTCAACGTCCCGCTTCGTCGAGGTCAGTCATCTGTCCAGATGCGCTGACCTTATAGCTAAACCGAACGCTAAATGCGCATGCCAAACCCCTAAGGAGTCGGGCTAAAGAGTCTCAGGAACTCTTGGCACCACCATCACCTTGTCGGCATACCCTGCAGATTCTTCAGTGCCTCCCACTCAGACTGCCGAGAATTCAAGTGTGTGATGAATTGTTGTGACGGTCTGGATGCGTGGGCGTAGGCATGCTGTATTCGGTCAGATTTCAGTGTTGGCGCGCCTAGATTTGCAAATGTCCTTGACGCAGGACGAAGTCGAAAAAAGACGCCAGACATTTTGATGATCCGCATTGACTATAGCACCGACAGGACAGCGAGCCCGTTGTCCAGTGGCAGAGCGTTGAAATTATTTGAGAAATGTATTGAGAGCGAAAAATATTGATTCCCGTTGCCTCCTCCCTGACCAATCTCCAAAGTTAATAACACTGAACACGTTACTCACGAAAAGTTCTCTTTATCAGCGCGTGAGGTTAGCAAGAAAAAATGCACCAAAGTTCATAAACTACGGAAAAATCATCTGCATTTCGGTCATGAAGTTTGATCAGCTCGGTTGTCTGTTATATCTACACCATATTCTTTCAAATAATGCGAATAAAGTAGACAGTAGTTTGTAAATACCACAGTACAACACTTTTAAGAGGAAAAGCCGTCGGAGATTTATCATTTGCTCAAGAGAATATCCGCCGTAAGTTTTCTTTTGTGGACTTCTTAGTTCGGCACCGATTTGGTTTTATTGTCAGATGCTTCGAAAATTGCAGTATTTACTTTCATCGCAAGGAGGCGGTGGGACACACCAAACTCCATTGTTGCCAGAAGGAGTGGCAATTAAACGGATGGAAATCCCTCTCGGTGCACAAATAATGGAATGCTTATGATTGCATTCGTAAATTATATCAACATTTATTAGTCGTTGGTCGGCCTCTCAGGTCTTGACCCCAGATAACACTTATTTTTTTGAGACGTCCACACCCGCAAAACAAAAAAACCACATCCACCGTAGTAAGTAGCAAATAGAAGTTTTTAGAGTAAAAAATACGTCAAAGAAATGCAATATTCTTCAAATAAATCAGTGAGTATCAGGCTGTCAGTCTGTATCTCACGTACATTCTTGTATGATATTTAATCCGGAGGGTATCTGATAAGGCGGTGTGATAAAACATTGTGTTTCCGTGGTTTTATGCAGCTTATAACCTTTATTTACATAGTATTTTACACGGATATGCGGCACTTAACTCTACAAGCTACATTCGCTCAATCGCCATGAAGTTTCGCGTTTTTGGGCACTTTTATTTTTTTTAAATTCACCTGGTAAAGTTGTGAAAAACTAGCTGACCTCGATAGGGTTTGAACCTACGACAGGCATGCGAGGTTTGTTGACAGCGAACACTCTAACCACCCGAACAACAAGACTCCGACCACGAAATATGAAATAAAACACATTTGGACCAGCAAGGTTACCCTCTTAACCTTCGACAGCGAGCAAAATCCACCAATATCGATACAGTGATTTGATTGTCTAAACATATTGCCCTAGCAGTCGATCTGCAATCGTCAAATGACTACCAGGCTGACTCAGGTAATAGGTATTTCGCAGATTTGCGTAATCCACAGCTGGATGAGATGAGTCAGGCAAATCTGCCCAAAACCTTCTTGGAAAAAATACTATTTATGGTTAAATTAAATGCAATTTTGGTCCTACTTTGTGTTTTTATTTTAACGAATGTCATTCAATTTTAACTAGGTATGCGTTTCGGCCGGTATTCCAGCTAGTTGTAGAGCTCTCACGAGGTTACGCATGTCTAAAGAATTTGATCAATTATTATATCCAGGCCCCGCAACGCGAACAGTGTGCGCTCTCCATTACCACACTCAGAGATATGTATTGGAAGGCAGGCACCTAATAAAGTTTTTTTTTATTTACCAAAGATGTGTTTGCCTTCACATATGTGTATACATATATGTATGCCAACATGAGTGAAGATTCGAGGTCCAGCTAGATTATCCCGCTCATCATCCCCAAAAGAAGACGAAGAAGAAAAGAGGCGAGCCATGGATCACACTGTATTGATGCTGACGTTTCGGAAACTTCCTCGTTGCCATCATCAGAGTAGTGGTAGGGTGTTTGTTCCTGCTAGCTCAGAGTTGTTCTGTCTCGCCGCCTGTCTCATGTTGTAGGCATGCCTGATACACGAACTCTGACCTGCTTGCTGGCGGGGGATTGGATTAGGTCGCTCCGTGGCCGACCACTGGGGCGCTGGTGTGACCTCTGCCCCCTACCCGGTCGCTGTTGTCGCTGCTAGGTCCGTGTGCCCGTGGCCACTCGCCCCCATTATTTGACGGTCTGATCAGCTGCCGTTGCATGTGGAAATCGCGGTCGGCTGTTTGGGCGCGTCGGTGGATGGATGTTTCGCGTCGGTCGTCTGACCCCCCGGCTGGCTCTCTCGCCCTGCTGTAAAGGTGACAACTGTTCAGAGATCCGCGATTTGCTCGCCAGTGCTGTCGGCCCCGTCCGAACTGACGGAGCCTCGTACGAAGTGACTGGTAGGCCGGATGAAGATCAGTGGCTCTGTTGATTGTGTCAACTGAGGACTAACTTTCGAGAACCAGTCTGACCATCATTTCGCTGGCTCGGCCGATGACGCTTGCCTCCCCAAAGGCGAAACTGTGCTTCTCCTGCTGTATGTGGACATATACCAGTGACAGCTCATCCTCGCGGTTGACCGCAAGCTGGTGCTCGTGCAATCTTGTGCAGAGGCGTTTGCCCGTTTCACCAACATACCTTGGCCGACGTCGGCCCGGTAGGTGGTTGCCTGTTCGTGACCCCTATCGCCCATACGAAGCTTGTTTGCTTCGGGAAGCCAGCGGATCGGTGTGCGCCCATTCCTGAGTGAATATATATTTGTATGAATAACTGACGTTGTGTGCATTCCGAGGTGATACAATAAAACAGAGAAGGTTCTTCGAGTGAAACTAGATTTTCTGAAGAGTCTTCCCTTTTTTCATATATTGGGAAACGACTAAAGAACGCTAAGTCATCGAGTTTTCTCGGAAAATTGCATTGCGGTTAAAATTGTTTTGAGTAGACAGTTGGCTGTGAGATTTGACATTCTTTACAGTATTTCAGACGGAGATAGTTAATTCTTCGTCTGCCAGCCTAAAATGTCGAGTGACCATCGGGACAGGACCTTTGGTGGTCATCTCATCTGAAGAGTAAATATGGCAATGAGTTGTCCGTGTCTCTACGCTAGTAGCAAACAAGGATATATTTAAAACTGCCATTTTATTTTTGTTGAATTACACAAATCAGGGATTGAGTTGGCAGCTTGCATTTGTCATTCGGCAATGTCTTAAAGTGAGGATATAGAAATGTAAGTATTTTTCTCTTACTGACTGATCGTAGAAAATGTAATCGAGTCGTCCGGATTGCCTTGTACCCTTTGATATCTGTTTAGAAAAAACTTTTGTGTTCAACGATATTTTCCAAGGATCACAAGTCCAGCACCGTTCGGTTGTCGAGACTGACTTTAATTCACAAATGGACTTTGACAGTTAAACTACTGCATTTATTAACTCCATTAACCTTAGCTTCTGTACAAAGCATGACGAGGGTAAACTTTACAGCCCATTTAATGTAACCAGTTTTCAGAGAATACGGAGTGATGGCTCGTTGAGGTTATGCAATAAATAAAGTTAGGTACCAACGGGCCGAGTCGCAAACCCCATTACCGTTTATAAAAAACACGGTGACCACCAGGCTTTCCAAGGAATAATTTTAAACGATTTACAATACACTGTTTTAAGTGCCAGTAATGAAAATATTTTAGACAAGAACAAAAGGCATCAGACATTACAAAAATGACATGATAGCTCCCTACCTCGAGTCGTCTTTTGATTTCGTTACTAAATCTACCAGGATATCATGGAAACGGTTTAAGTCCATTAACTAAGTGATAAAGTATGTCTAACCCAGATGGCCGAAAACCATGAGATTTCCCTAACTAAGAGTCCAGGGGACAGAGCTAATATGACAATCCCGGCTGTAGTATGGGAACGTACAAGCGCCCCAGAAGACAGTGATAACAACCGTACAGTCGGCCGATACTACAAGTCGACACTACTAGGCGGGACGTAAATTAGGGGTCTGCGTCTGATCTTTGTTCGGCTTTGGCCACTTGTTGAAAAAATACCAACCGACGTCATGGTGTCGCCGAGCCGGAAGCTGCGTCACACAGCGCAACTAGTAAACTGACAAGGAATGTCTGGTTTTTGTCTCCAAGCCTAGGAGGCCAATGCCAGTGTGAATGTTCATATCGATTCTCGTGGCACTCACCAGCCATGGGCTTGGTTAGAATGGCTGAGTGAAGCTTGAAATGCAGAGGTGAATTCGACACAATTAGGTTACCGGTCTCTCGTGTTGTACTGTTCACAACTGGCTCGATTCTCGACGTGGTGGAGAAATCAAAGGTTGTAGACAGTTAGCAGCCACCAAATGTACTCGATCTTCATCCTGAATGGTTGTTCTGTGTTATAGTAGCCCGGTCTCCAGCTTTTACAATGTCTAGCCTATAAAGTCTCAGGGACATTAAAGGCCTAAAGTTTACTCGACATTTTGAAACTTTACTCACCCTTCTTAAGAATACTTTTTCAAAACTTGAAATTCGATCACATAGAGAGTTTAGTGTCATCTTTAAGGAACTCGACCACAGTTAAATAAGGAATGAGTATATGCGCCATGAACAGTGAGTCAAAATTAACGAAGACTTTACACTAGGTCAACAGGAGGTCTACGGAGCAAAAGTCAACGTGTACGCCTCGTTTATTTATACCTTCAGGGATTCTTATCAAACGATAGGTTGATACAACCCTTCTTCTCAACTAATAACCCAAGGTTCGTGTAATACAGAAATAGGAACCT
Organism: Spirometra erinaceieuropaei; assembly: GCA_902702965.1. Classification (NCBI taxonomy): domain Eukaryota; kingdom Metazoa; phylum Platyhelminthes; class Cestoda; order Diphyllobothriidea; family Diphyllobothriidae; genus Spirometra; species Spirometra erinaceieuropaei. The sequence continues at coordinate 164,221 of CACRXP010000895.1, read as the reverse complement.
ACCCTTAGAGCCAAGTGTTTACGTCAAATCCTATTCATATTTGTTCTATACAACGGAACCTTTGTAAGAATGTTATTCCTTGCAGCTGTGAAACGCGTCTGCGTCAGAAAATTATTCGTTATATCTCGAATGGACAGATGTCGATCTCAGACAAAATAGGTGATATCAAAAAACCGTTTGCAAACCTAACTGTTATTGACATTTAAACTATGATAGAGATTCTGCTAGCTAAATATTCAAAAATAGACTTGATTAAACTTGAAACGCAAGTCTGGGTAAACTTTGGCCTTCGGCATTTATGAAACTAATGAAGGAAAACAAAACAGGGTTCAAGAAAATTGAGCTTTTTGTTCGGCCTCGAAAATTATTCCAGTAAAGTTGATGTAAAATGTTTATTTGGAATTTGAGATAAGGGCGATGCCATCTCACTAAATGCAATGATGTGTACCCGATTGGTTTTGGATTTTTCTAGTTTTTCGTTAACAATTTTACATTGTCAATTTACCACCAGCCTATTCGCAAAGCTACACAAATAGGGTATTTTCGCGTCAGCTTCTGCGAACTTTTCATCCAACATTATACACTTAAAAAGCATTGAAATAAAGATCAGCAAAATTTGGAGACGCCATAAAAATGCTATCGGCACCGAAAGCTCCCAACTGCTAGAAGCTCGCTTTGGTTGTTTTACATTTGTACTGTCTAAATGTTCACGCGTTTTGATGTCTTGTCCTTGTTCAGGTAAATTACTTCATCGTTCGCATCTGTTGGCAACTGATAATAAGTGTTCAGGCGTTATTTCGGAGGGTGGCAACGTCTTGCAAAGTTACTGAGACTAAGTTCAGCGTCTGTCTTAGCATGCCGATATATTAAAGAGTTGGGCAATGAGTTTTCAGCGTCATTTTAATTGAACATGGTGGTTATTAAAACGGCTAATTCGCAGACAGGAGAATGTCAAGTGTACGTGGAGCTTTTTCTCGCAGAAACGTTTTATTTCTTATAGAGTCAATCTGAATTTTTTTGATCCTTATCTTCGAAAATACAACGCGCTTGACTGTGTGAAGGATCGAAACATCCAGTCAGATGAAAGATGTCTGTAGAATAACCAGAAGTTGTTTCCTGCTGATTTATTATGAGTTTCCTTTTCGGGAGAATTTCCGTTGACATCTCGTTTATCCGTATTGACTGGTCGTTCGACCGATTGATACCTAGCCATCCGACTCTATTACATACATTTAGACTGTCCTGTTATATCGAAATAGGACTGCATGAGGTCGTAAATGAAAAAAACACTGGTTGCTTTCTGTACACTGCTTGAAGATTAGAGGCGGAGGACGGCAATGCTGAACTGCACTGCCAACGTTTACTGTCTCATACATGTGTTGACATAATATATATCGTGCAGATGGGGCAGGCCTTTGCAAATTCTTTAGGTAATAAAATCCAGAATTTGAATTTATTTTCTAAAATTTATTTCATCAATAATTTACATCATCTAATAATTTCGAATACGTATCAGCCATGGCCGCAGTACTCATGCTCATAGTCTTCCGCTCTTTTAGCTGGTCAGATTTGCGCGGATTTAGCTGTCCGGGTAGCTGGCAGATGGCGATGAGTGGTTCTAGAATTCCAATTAGCTCGCCAAGCAGAAAGATTTACGAGACACCAAACGGGGGAGCACTAAGTATCCTGCCTGTTGCGTTTACGAAATCAGCTCACAGAAAGGGCACATGTTAATAACTGATATGGAAAATAAAGGGGAAAAATCTACCTTTGGTTTTTTGCATTGCAGTTATTTGCCGGCGACGTACCTTAGAATGACAAAATTAAATACACCAATGCTGTTTGCACAAAATCGCCCCGAGTTGGATGCCTGTAGGCAAGAGGTGGTCGCCATTTCGAAATTTCTCACCTGCGGTAGTGGGCGGTGTGCTACATTACCAGCAGGACACAAGGCGTTTAGCACTCAATAGTTGAACTCCAACTCACTGGAAATCTTTGTTTTTTTAGCGTTGTTGTTAATTCTAAAACAGACACATACTAAAAGAACAGAGATCGTTGAGCGGTAGTGTAATTTCAAGGGACCATCAACTACTCACCAAGGCAACTGAGCCCTGCCATTCAAAAAAACGAAAAACCTCAAATTAAAAACTACGTCGGCGAGGCTAACTGTAGATGGTAAAGTTTTTTTTGACTACATTCACAAAATTACCTTTTATGAGCATAAAAGCTTCGTTTAACTCAATGCACCACAGGGCAGTTTTACTTTGACTAGAAATCGGTGTGGTAGTTCTCAGGCGTTTAGACCACGCTAACGGTGAATCCGGACTGTTAAGCGGAATTGCGGGGTTTACTTATGCACCCAGGTTTTGCTTATGGGGCTTTAACAGTGCAGACCACTTTATACTTTTCCTTTATTCGTCTCCTTCTGAATTTCTAACTTCATTGATGATATTCCGTTTTCTACTTTTCATTTAGGAAATGCCTGATTGTCGAGAGGACGGCAGTTCTCAGGGCATCTGCGCAAAGATCTATGCACTGAAGGTAAGCAGGGGAAACGCAAACATTTAGTGATCCGTGTACGTGTCTCGTTAGCACACCAGTTAGCAACATACTTTAGCAACTTCATCGATCACTTTTTGCGTGTATGTCAGCATTACAAATTGCATCTCCCTTACTGCTGGGTTCGCCGAATGCAGAGACACTATCGGCCAGAATTACCCCCTATTTCTCAGATGCAAAGGACCGCTAAAGCAATGTAGCCAAAATTCGGAGTTACGGATGACAGTTTTGTTTAAGCCTCCTATATAATTACTGTAGAGGTGCCATTCACCAGTGGTGGCCTTGATAAATATGCAAAGGTGTCAGACACGAGGGACAATCACCCTCTGAAACATGTACTCAAACTCGGCCTTGACAATGGCTATATGTGCGGCAGGGCCGAGAAAACATGGGGCGGTAGTATGGATGTTATGATCAACGTCCTGCAGTGCGGTAGAGATTTTAAAGTCGGCGCGGACGAGGTTGGTGAAATGGGTGAGGAGCTGCCCAAAAATGGATTATCCGGGTCGGGGTTGAGGGCGGCACATAGAGCAATTGGGCTAACTCATGAAATCTCAACAGAAATTCCGAAATGCGTTTCTGTTTCGAAAAGATTAATTAAGTTGGGTTGTAAAACGAATCAGCCTAGAGCATAATTCTATAATAATTTAGCTACACTAGAAGGTTGGCTTTCGAACAAACATCTTTTCGGCTGCATCCAGAAGCCATACCACATAAAAAAGACTACTTAAGTAGCATGCATTTTTTCATTGATTTTCGATGTCCTTAAAGATTCAATTATATTTCGTGGAAAGCACGCATAAACATATTCATTTTTTGCAAATTCAGTAAAAAATTACGTCATCTTTCAACGTTATACTCGAAGGAAGGGCATTAGTCGGTTTTTAAAAGCTTTTCCCATTCCCGAATAATTTTGTACCCAACCGGCAGTCACACTTGCATTCAGGGTTCCCAAACTACAAGCCGTCTAATTTCGTGTACGGAAAGCCATTTATTTCTCTACTGTAATAAAGGGGAGCATGTAGGTTTCATAAAATTAAACAGTGGATGTGCGCACCCTTGTTAACTTTACAAGCCACACTGGTATGTGCAGAGACCTGATGTTTTATGAATGACCATTTCACGGTATTTAAAAATCTAACAATAAGAAACTTTTTTAAAACCGAATTTTACCCTTCCATCGAGTATAAAATTGAAAAAAGACGTAATTTTCTACTGAATGTGCAAAAAATGAATATGTTTATGCGTGCTTTCCACGAAATATAATTGAATCTTTAAAGGCATCGAAAATCTACGAAAAAATGCATGCTACTTAAGTAGTCTTTTTATGGAGTATGGTTTCTGGATGCAGCCGAAAATACGTTTGTTCGAAAGCCAACCTCCTGGAGTAACTGAATTATCATAGAATTATGCTGTAGGATGATTGGTTTTACAACCCAACTTAATTAATCTTTTCGAAACAGAAACGCATTTCGGAATTTCTGTTGAGATTTCATGAGTTAGCCCACCTAATGCAGGAAGGGATGCCCGAACGGATGTGATGATCAACGACCTGCAGTGCGGTAGAGGTTTTGAAGTCGGGACGGACGACATTGGCCAATTGGGTAAGGAGCTGCCAAAAATGGATTATCCGGGTCGGTATTCAGGGCGGCACATAGGAAGGGATTCCCGAACTGTGAAACTGTTGGTCTGTTCGGAGAGACGTTTCTACCACCAGTGGACAAAAAGATCGAACACAATAGAGAGTCAGCAACGAAGAAGGCCCGGCGAATAGACGTTGGCGGCCGGTGTCTAGGGAGAATGGTCGGAAGACATGGCTGGCAACTTGGGGAGATATTAAAGTCCTGAAGAAAGAACCAGGGTTTGTGACACCGACGGCCGACTGCGGTGAGAATGATAACATTCAGCCACGCATCACTATCGACCAAGGACCGTCTGCGAACACTCACTATAATTCAGTTATTTGACTTGACAGGAACGTCACCGAAGTTATAAGTACGATCTTTGCCAAACACTTACAAATACCTTGGGGTTTAGCTCTCCTGTGGGAACTTAGTAAATAATGGTAGAGGGCGCTCACCAATCGTTTTTACTGAACTCACTCGTCCCGTTGTGCCTCTCGGGCTCTCTCTCTCTCTCTTGAGCCCACGCAACAGCCGCATAGCGGCGCATCACATAGACCAAATGCCATTATCGGCAGAGACAAGAGCGACTGGAATGACCATTTCTGGCCCATCAACCGTCGTCAGCCAGTCATACTCAGCCCCGAAGTGTGGAACACCCGATACTCGAACTCGCGACCTGTCAGTTAGAAGTCTGCGCCTCTAACCACTGGGCCACAGGCCCATTGTCTTGTCGGTTTTCGATCGGGAATATACAGTGGTAGAGGGAGGCTCACCGATCGGTCTTTCGGAACTCACTCGTTCCGTTGTGCCTTACGGGCTCTCTTTCGAGCCCAAACAGCAGCCGCACAGCGGCGCATGATATAGGAAATCTTTTTCCTATTTTAATATTGTTTGAGATGTGGTTGACTAAGAAAACACGATTATTGCCGATCTGCTTGCGCGAGAGGCGACAAAGAAGGAACGAACCAAACAGGGTAGAATGTACCTTGTCCCCTTTAATTTCTTTTGCTCAATTTGCCTACTAGTCTTCCACCTCCGGTCCACACTGTTAACTTCAACTCATTTTCTTATGGCACTAGACCCATCCCGTTCGACTCCACGCGAAATTCCACCAAAGTCCTTGTCCACTTGCTGTGTATCGAAGTGAGCACGCCTCATTTCCTTTTTATAAAAATCCCAAAGTGGCAGTATGTCTTACGGTCTTCTTTCTGAGAACCCAACATCTATAAGCCCAAATTATCTAGAAGGCCTGCGTACTCTAGCATATCCTTCGTTTTCCGTCCTCGGCTTCCGATCCACAAATCTACCAGCAGCAGTTAAAACATTTCTCCGAAGTGTGGAACGCCTGGGGTTTGATCCGGCGATTTGTTAGTTAGGAGTCCAACGCCCCTAAATACTGAGCCACTGGGTTGGTAGGACTGGCTGATGACGATTAATGAGCCAGAAAAGACCATTGCAGTCTCTGTTGTTTTAGTCGTTAATAACATTCTACTTTGGAATTAGTTATGTCAACCTCCATGTACGCGCAGAGGCCATCATTTGTTCTAGCCTCCTAACCACTGGCTCATGACGATAACAGCCTGTCTAAAGGCAGAAGCCGACAAAATAACACTTTATAATTTCGCCGGAAATTGTTAAAATAACTTAAAGTACACTAGGAAAAATCTTGCAGATCAATCTGCATCATGTGCAACATCTCTAGTGAGAATATATCGAAAACCTGCTTGTGCTCACTGAACAGTCTTTTGAAAACGTTAGTGGGAACTCTTGAAACGGCGTTATTGCGCCCTTTTATACTCTGTCCAATCTATCGGTCAACTAAGCAAGTTTTAACTCGAATATAGCTTCACCAACATCTTAAACACGCTTTTAATTCCTCAAACATACGTCCCACGAATGTTTGCTGTTGGATGAAGTAAGTGGGTTCTCCAGCGTTCCCAATATGGTTTCTACTGTTAGGGAAGTCAGCAAATGCAGTTATATGATATCCGACAAAGTTACATTGCTGAATTTTTGTGCAAGCATTTGCCCGAACCATGCAACCACTAAACTCAGTGCAATTTCTCTGCCTGGGATCATGGGAGTACATGAAAGTGTTATTCAGCCTTAAAGTTGTCTGTCGTGAAAATAACTCTGATCCCTTCCGGACTTGATGGCATTCACCTCAGCTATTCACACAAGTTCCCAAACTCAGCCCGCAAAGTTATGTGCCTACGACTTTCATCTAAGTTCACTCGTGCACCACAATCTTTTTTTATCGTCTCTGAGAGTACAGCTAGTGTGAATTCCCCTTAAGTAGAGTATGCTTCAACAGTGCCATATCTACGCGTAGAGTTCACATACCAAGCGCTGTGTACGCACGCGCTCACGTCTGCGCGTGCGTATGCCTTGGATTTCTGGGCAAAATCTCGGACATTTATCCGGCTGTTAACTGCGCCTGAATGAGCTACAGCCTGTTTAACCGCACATCGTTAAAATGGCAGCTGTTGCCATCCCCGTCCATGCACTCGACCAGTTGTCGGCTCCTTGCGTAACAATGAGGTCGGACAACATCACGCAGCGAAGGGGGCCTGAAAAAAACAGCAAAATTAACCACTGACGAGATGGTCGAATTGGCATTTCGGTAACGATAGAACGTACAGTGCGTGACCGATCTCATGAAATTCTGAAATGTGTTTTCGATTAGGAAGGATTAATAAGATGGCGTTGTAATACTAATTATCACGTAGCATGATCCTATAATATTTCGGACCCATCAGGATGTGGGCTTTTGAATGCACTTCCTTCTAACCTCCCACAGAAACCGTGTTCGGTAACAAATGCATACTTATGTAGCATACACTTTTCACATTGATTTTCAATGGTCTTTTAGATTCAAATATATTTTATAGAAAAGATGCACGAAAATGCACGTTTTTTATCTGTTTGGTGAAAAACCACGTTGCCTTTATATTTTTTACCCTAAGGAAGGTTACCTTTCGGTTTTAAAACAAGTTTCTAATTTTGAGGTTTTTAAGACCGTGTGATCTCCGCAAATACAGCATCGCACGTGTCCATTTACCAGTGTTCCTAGTGAAATGTACAACACATCCCGTATCCATTACAAAATTTATGAGCTGCATATAGTGTCATCTTAAAGGCATAGAAGAATATATGATTTTCCTTACTCGGAAGGCATGCAGCTTGTAGAATGAAATCGCTAAACGCTAAAGCAACGGCTGATCAGGCTAAAAAAATATTCGATAATTGGGGAACTTTTGAAAACCTAAATATAGACTTTTCTCAGGTATAAAATGTGAAGCTAATGCGATTTCCTACCAAGCACATAAAAACGCATATTTTATGCATTTTTTCTAAAAAAAATGTATCTGAATTTATAAGACCATCGAAAATCAGTGTGAAAAATCAATGCTACTTAAGTATTTATTTTTTTTACCGTGCACGGTTTCTGCGATAGGTCCGAAGAATATGCACTCAAAAGCCCACATCTTAATGAGTCCGAAATACTAAAGGATAATGCCAAGTGTTAATTAATATTACAAAACCACCTATAGTCCTTCCTAATCCAAAACACATTTCAGAATTTCGGCCAACATTTCATGAGATCGGTCTCGCACTGTAAGACCCCCAACTAACTTGAGCTAGCCTGTGGGCCATGTCGTAAGTTGAATGCTGGTAGGGGCGGTCTTACGGGTGGAGCAACACGCAGGACAGAGATAGAAAAATTTCTGCCGAAAGTCCTATTGTACGCTGTCATCTGGCAATGAAGCTGAGCGCAGTATTTAAAAAACAAACAAAAAGTAATTTTCAAAAAATAACAAACTTCGAATAAGACGCCACTGTTAAGTTTACATTTAATCAGGAAGAAAGAAAATTTTGGCAAAATCCTACTTCGTTGCCACAACTGCTAGGGGTTAGGGTTTGGCGTCAGGGGTCAGGGTAAGAGTTAGGGGTTAGTGTTAAACCCCCTATTACCACTGGTTCTTTATAACAGGCTGTTAGGGCTTGTCTACTGCAGGTGCGACTACAAAATAAGATTCGATTGAAATTTCAAACAATGGGGGCATTTAATAATAAGCGATGTTTACAGTTGCACCGAATTTTAGGGTGTATTTTTGGAGCCGCATACTACTTGGGGATCTTACGTCCTATAATTACCGGCATATCTTTAAGGTGGAATGTGTTCGATTTCTTAGACATTTGGCTAGGAGATCATTTGCTCGTCACTCAGATGAAATCAGAGCCAAAAAATACTCGAAAGTGAGGAACAACCAGCGACATGTAACGGACTCCAGCTGACATAGTGCATGGTGTTTATGGCACAATGCTGAGGATGCGAAGGAGCATAAAAAGACTTTAAAGGCTCGCCCAGGCATGCAACAGCTCCAAGAGGGCTGATATGCTGTTTTTGGTCATACGGCGCATTTTGACTGCGAGAACTTCGACCCAAATGATACAGATGGCGAGGTCAATTCTCTTTCTGGTTTCGATCAGTGCAGGGCATTCAGAACATCCCTGTCATCGATAACTCCTTGTCTGAGTGGTATGCATCAGAAGTGTCGTTTGAAGCTATCCGCATTTCATGTTTTGCTAGGAAGACATAAAATCGTGTAGCGTACAGACTTTTGACCATGCAGTTAAATAAATGCAGACAGTTCGCACCGCCTTCTCCAGTCTAATTTAAGGCTAATTTTGCCCTGTAAACACTGTCATTTAGCTGAAGGAATGTGCGTGCTGGTGGAAACGACTGCCACCTTGGCGATCCATGTGGGCGCGGCTGCTAGCCTGATTAATGGACAAGAGTTTTCCCAGAAGACTGGGAGGCACGGATTCACGCGCGTCTGTGTGCATGTACATAGCGATTGGTGTGTGTGTGAACCCGGATCATTACTAGGAGAATTTTGTGGGGAGGGAGGGCATACCGTAGGCATGGGCGAACCATGTGCTCGACATTTCACCTACCACCGGTGTTGATAGTATCCGTTAGACACAAATCACTTGCGAATTTTGCGGCCATTATTATCACATGATTTTTTTCCGCCAATGATGATGGAATTCAGCTCGAATATTTGGGTAACCCCACGAATGAAGGCGAAATGTCGAGTTCCAGGTGTATGCATAACGTGTTCCGATGCTCAATTCATCTTCTTCACTTATTTGAAAAACCGCTGGGATGGAAACAGAAGTGCCTTGTTCTAATAATTAGCTAATGTCGGAAAACAGTCTACAGTTTAGCATACAAACAGGAATTACTTAGGGAGCGCTAAAGCCTCACTGGTGTGAATACACCTTTGCAACTGCTTCATAAACCAGCATAATATTGGGCAAGCATCGGCTGGGCTTTTCCCTGGTAACCATGTTTACTGAAAGAGAAAATTACAAATATAAGCTACAGTAAATGCAAAAGTTCGAGTTCCAGGTGTACTTATAAGTGAAGAAGAAGAAGAGTAGCGAGCACCGAACAGTCTGTTTATTGTTCTGAGCTATCGAACACATGCAGGAGTTCATCGACAGAGATAATAGCAGCAACAGAACAAGCGACAGTTATAGGTCGTGTTAGTCATTCATCGACCGACAGCGCAAAAGTGGATGTGACTGCGTAGGGCTTTGTGCGCGCAGTTAAAGCCTGAGAAGCACTTTGGAGTAGTGCACCGCATCCAGTGCCAAAACTGTCCTCGTAACTACACAGGTCAGACTGGACGCATGCTAGGATCGCGCATACACGAACATAAGCCGGCTATGCGGCGAGGAGACGCATTAGCACAAGTAGCCGCCCACACCTACTAACTAGGTCATGAGTTTGACTTCGCGACCATAAAAATAGCCGCCTATGCCGGGCCTCGGATGAGAACACAATTTATCGATCTGGCGACGGCGTGCGGAGCCCCGCGCAGTCACCTCCAGTTTTGCGCCGTCGGTCGATGATGGATTAACACGGCCTATAACTGTCGCTTGTTTGGTTGCTGCTATTATCTCTGGCGATGGATTCCCGCATGAGTTCAAAAGCTCGGGACAATAAACAGACTCTTTCGGTGCACGACCACCCTTCTTCTTCACCGAAACTGCAGTTTTGAAAGGTCGGGACATCATGTAGGCCAGCTGTTTTGAAGGAGCAGAATTCGGCTTTTTAACTGTCTAATTACATTTGTGCTTCTCTGGTCTGAATTTCAGAACGGAATTATGACATTCGCCTATTAGCCTTCCATCCAGCAACGAGTGCTAATCCGCCACAAACCAACGTAGTAGTGGACTGTGAGAAAATGCGGACTCATGTAATAACAATGACATGGCTATAGAGTATGGGAAATGCTGTCGGTGGGAATAATTTTAAATGAGACTGTTTCAAATGGACTGATGAAAAAAGAAACAGATTTGTAATTCCTCCCTTGAAAAAATCTTGGCTTGTTATAAATACCCTAAACTTTTCGCTGTTTTCTAGAGTGCTTCTCCAAAATTTGTGTTTTCTAAACTTGCACTTTTTATTAACAGGGTCTGGTTGGTCCGCGGGCCGAAAAGGTATGCGCAGCGACTTCTTTCGGCGACCTAACGGCTTACTTGTTAGGGTTCCCCAGCTCCCGCCGGACGCGACGCGAATTGTGATCATCTGCCGTGTGAACTTCCCAAGATAAATCTAAAGGTAAGGACCCGCTTTTCGTACGCCTACGCGCTTATGTTTCTTCAACCGCCTGGTGAGGCGGAAATGTCACCGAAATGCTAAATCTAAGTGTTTTGGGTTTAAATCTACCCGATAATCATTTCAATGTGCGCCCCTAAACGGCCCAGTTTGGCATTCGAATTCGTCCCATTCAAAACTAAATGTTTCAGCCATTTGAACTGTCCTTTTTGTTCTCTGCGATCACCTAGTGTTTTTTTCTGGTTTAGGGTGAAAAGGGTGAGATGGGCTCAACAAAAGACTGCGGAAAATCCTGTCCTGTGATCCCTGGCGAGAAAGGTGCAAAAGTAAGAATTTGATTTACCCATAAATCTCTAACTTCGCGAACTATAAGTTTCCCATTTTAAGGGTAGATATGCCGCCGTAAAACCGTGTCTTTTACACAACCAAGTATTTAGAATAAAGCTCTTATATATGACATTTGTGACCTGCTAGAATCAAGGAAACTTCGGACTTTTGACTTCATGGTTTAAAAGGTCTCCATTTTTCGGTGCGATCGTCGCTTTTCGTATTGTTTGTCCGCGTTCAGCCTCTTAACATCCAGCGACGACAGTCCTGCCCCCAAACGTAAGGTCATGGGACTGACGTATTGGCAGACTGAGGACGTTGTGAGCGTTAGTCCTCGTCATCAACGTCCCGTGTGATTACTACCCGTCCTCAGCATCCTGCCTTCGAGTTGCCCCACCAACCGCTGTTCTTATTTTCGTAGCGGTAACTTCAAATTGCAGATGCTGATTGAGAGCACTGCCAGACTCTTGGTCAATTTCCACTTGTTTAAATGAGGTCTTCAGGGTGTCCACGTATCTTCACATTTGTCCTCCTTGTCCGTGGGCGGCCATAATGATATCATCGTAGAATGGTCGTTTGGCCACCCTTGTAAAACTTCATTAATAATTAGGCGTGTAATCCCAGTTGAATATGCCCCAGCCTAGCGTAGATGTTAAATACACTCATTCGATCCAGAAATAACTTGTTCAAGATCCTATCTTGTAACTTCACCGTCGCCATACTTGTCTGACTTTGCTTTACTGCCTAAGTCTTCATCCCTTAGCTGGACGTCGTCAAGAGGATAATTCTGTGTATCGGAAGTTTCGTCTTAAGGAATATCGTATGACAATTTCAGGGGGATTGTATGGTCCCACGAAGACCTGGCTGTTCATCTGGTACATATTGATGTGTTTTGCAATGGTACTTCTGCGGTTGCCGAACTTTCCAACAGCTACAAGGCGGGTTCCATTGAAGCTTACCATTTGTTTGTCGTATCCCTCTGTCGGCGTCGATGGCAACTGACTACTGTTTTCTTTGTGTTAACAGACAGCCTGAAGACCAAACATCCGAAGGCAACGGAGTATACACTCTTTCGCGTGCCCACTTTAGCTGAAGTGTCCGTATGAGGACATTTTCTGTACCAGGATAGGGTTAGGGTTGCCGTTAGGGTTAACGGTTAACATTTAAGGTTGGGGTTAGGGTTAGGGTAGAGTTAAGTTTAGGATTAGGACTAAGGTCGCCGTCCGCTTCCCCATTCCTGGCTACCAACTGCGATCTAGCCTACACAGTTGTCGTGCCCTCAATACGAGTACCAGCTACAGTTTAGAAAGGTGCTCGAACGAAAATTACTCGGTTAGTTCATTTATGATGGTGGATTACAACCCAAATATTCATTCCAAATTCTGGATAGAACCCGATATGGCTCGTATTTATGAATTTGCACCAAGTTTACGCATTAATTTGTGAGGAGATTAAAAATGTTTAATTTTATTTTCGGCCTGCATAGGCCAGATGTTATACAATATTTCCTCGGCTGGGGTAACGATGTAGATGCCAGGTTGTTCGTCACTGTATGCGTCCCTCGGAAAATTAAGGAGGTAGGAGTGAGCACAAGACCCTGACTCACAGCAATTATTATAACAAATGATTCCGAGGCCGACTTATCGTTCGTAAGATGGACCATCAACCAGTCGTGCAGTTGTCTTACCGTCAGTTTTGTTAGTCCGGATCATCTGAACCTCTTCATGTTTGGTCCCAATGATTTGACAAATTACTGTGCCAAAGTCGTTCGATGAATCATGAGAGGTGGTTCGCGGGCCAGCTTTAATTTATAGGCGTATTTCTTTTAATTGTTAACCTGAAAGTATATTTGCATGTGACCTCATGCAGTTTCCAGAATACGCACTTCTCTCTAAAAAGAGCCTACGTCTCAGGTAAGCGTTTAAGTGTTTGGAACGAACACGGACATTTTGTACGCCGTGTAGGGAACGGCAGCCGGCGATAATGAGCGCAGACTGTGCTGACACCCTTGTGCTTCACACATATCCTGGAACTACGAGGTGAGTCTGCTCAGAAGTTGTGAGTACCACTTTGGTCTGTAGACTTCCTCCGAAATTGAGTTGACATGGGGAGCATTTCCGTTGCACAGCTGCAGCATTATCCTGGTTGACTCCCGCTCGGCGGTTGTTACCACCTGAGGTACAGTAGGTGGGCTGACTCATAAAATGTTGACCGAAATTCTGAAATGCATTTTCGCTTCAAAAAGAATACTTAAGTAGTGTTTTAAAATCAATCTCCACGCAGCAAAATTCTATAACAAATCAGTTACCTCGACATGCCGGCTTTCTAACGAATTTATTTTCGGCCGCAGGCAAAAACCACACGCTGTAAAAAATAGTTGCTTAAGTAGCATGGATGTTCCTGATTGATTTTCCATACCCTTGAAAATTAAATTACACTTCGTGGAAAACATGATAAAGATATTAATTCTTTTACTCATTCGGTAGAGAACTAAGTCTTCGTACAATTTTATACTTAAGAGAAGGGTATAATTTGGTTTTAAAAGAGTTTCTATTTATGAGAATTTTAATACCGTGAAATGTCCATCCATGAAACATCGTGCCTCTGTTCACTTTACACTCAACATTAATAAGTGCAATGTTGCTTTAATCCACTGCTAAATTTTATGAACCCCATGTAGTTTCCGTTTTGTACTGTAGAGAAACACATAGTTTTCCGTGCGCGGAAAATATACGGCCTGTAGTATGGAAAACCCTAAAGTAAGTGTAACGACAGGCCGTATTCAATTTTTTAAGAATTGGAAAAGTTTTTTAAAACCGAATTAGACCCTTCCTTCGAGTACAAAACTGTAAGAGGACGTAATCATTTATCGAATTAGCAAAAAATAAATGTTTTTATCATGTTTTCCACGAAGTATCGAAAATCACAGTGAAGATCCATGCTAATTAAGTAGTCGTCTTTTACAGAGTGTGGTTTTTGCATGCGGCCGGAAAGTTCGTTCGAAAGCTAACATCTGGGGGCAACTGAATTATTATAGAATTATGCTGCATGGTGTTAATTTTAAACTCCTACTTAAGCAATCTTTTCCAAAACGAAGATGCATTTCAGAATTTCAACTAACCTTCCACGCGCTAGCACACCTGTTGTAGTCTGTTGACGATTTCCCCTTCGGTTGTAGAGGAGCGGTTGAAGAAGCCCTTGAAGTGCTCTGCCTAGTTATCCAGAAGCCGTACTTACCCCTCAGTAGGGTTGTGCATCCGAAGTGAACTGCGCGCATTCCCGTTGCGATCAGAACCGTTAATGGCTTTTGCGTCAATGTCTCTTAGCTACTTCTAACTTCGGCGTTTATAGCTTGCGGTTTCGTTTACATCGGTTCTGCTGTTCACATACATCCGGATTGGTCCAATTTTTCTTGGAGAGGGAACGCCGAAATTTCCCTTTATTTAAAGAGCTGTCCTGGATTTTTTGGTGTGTAGGTCTAGGATTTGCTAAGACAATGGCGTCATTCGTTCGCGTTTATTTGATCTTAATTTTGTGTCACTCGAAAATGTGCCTTTGCTCTAACTTGACTTTCATTCTGTTGCAAAGATTTAGCTGCCCCCAGCCATATAATAGAGAACAAGAGACAGACTTTAACGTGAACTGGTAACAATGTCCAACAAAAAATTGTCAAAAGCTGCGGCTTCAAGGTAGTTAGAGTCCCATCTCTCCTGACTGTCGGCTTCGATAACCAATGCAGAACAGGCGGATTGCCGGTACCTTGTTTGTGTCATCAAGTAGTGCGAATGAATGATGGAAATAGGCAGATCGTCGATTTACATTACAGAAGCGTCCGTAGGCTACGTAAGGCGGAGTCATGGCTCAAATTTAAAAACAATTTGTCTCTTATGATACAGTACTCCTATTACTCGGGGTTACAGCCGTAGTTCCATTTTCGAGACAAAAAGCCAATGGCCTGTTCAGCACCCAGTGCCGCGCTTCGTCTTTTTACCAACAAATCACTCTGATTGGGCATCTTGATGGGACGTCGTTTGGCAGTTACTGGTGACACGAGCGAGCGTGCGTACACGTTGTCTGTCTGTTTTCCTAGGACTGCAGGCTGTGCTTTTGACGAAAAGATTGTCTTGTGTGGATGCCGGCGGCAGCTGCCAACTACTCGTCGAAGTAGCATTCCCAGAGGCGGGTCTCTCTCACTTTGCATAGAGCCAATTTGAAGGCCTCAGAGATGTCCTCATTTTGAGAAAAAAGAAGTGCACACCGGATCACGGGACTTGTTTGACTGACGTTTTGAAGAGCTGGGGCGGCTCTCCATTGTCAAAGTGTCTAGGCAGCGAAAGAAGAAAAAAATCGATCAGCCCACGGTCAACTAATTTAGCTGTCCTTCAAAATTCTGCTCGATTTTTTCACCAGACGCTTTGAAAATTGAGAGCCGCCCCAGTTCTTCGAAACAGCAGCCAAACAAGTCCCGTGATCCGGGAAGCACTCCTTTTTCCTCAGATTATCAACCCGGATCTCTTACTTTTTCTAACCTGATGTCCTCCGAATTTTTATCAACTGGTCACTAGACTGCTTAATAGAGAAAAGGACATTTCAGGCTCGTGGATGTAATCTGCTTGTGCCAACAGGGTGCGATAAAGCTAACAGAAACAGGATTGTTCTGGTTTTTTGCGTTTTGACTGTAGTTCTATCCAGCAGACGCTGTCAGGAGCAATGACGGCCTGAACCAGCCTTTATAGGGCACATTTTCGAGGCTCTTACTCCTGAAAGGATATGCTATTCTTCTCAGGACAAGACACCACAGAGGAGTGGTATATAACCCCTGCGAAAACCGTAATTAACTACGGCCCTAACGCCCATCATGACCATGGCTGTAATAGGTATCCCTAATCCTTAACCCGTAAGCATTTAAGGAAAACTCGAATGCAACCACAACCTAAACCCTAGGCCTTAAATTCCTAATCCAAACTCTAAACCCCTCGCTCAAACTCATGACCATAACTCTAAGCCACAACCCCAGCCTTACCCGCGAATCCAGACCATAAACCAAAGCGGACAACGTCGGCCTTAGGAGTAACCTAAATCCTAATATTAGCCCTAACTTCAACCGTCTGCCTAACTCTAACCTTCAATCCGATCCGGGCAACTTTGACGTCAGTAACATAAGTGAAGATCAAAATTCGCGTAACGTATGACTCCTTCGCCAGGCAAACTGTTATGAGCTGCACAAATGCGTTACCGACAAAGATAGAGGAGACTGGAGTGACCATTACTGGCCTGTCAGCCGACTTCAGTCAGATATACTTAACCCCGATGTGTGCAAACCCCGGGACTCGATTCCGCAACCTGTTGGTTAGAAGTCCAAAGTACTAGCCACTGAACCATAGGCTCGTTGCACTGTCGGTTGCGATCGGGTAAATACAATGGTAGAGGGGCGCTCGGCTATCGCGCTACGGAATTCACTCGTTCCGTTGTGCCTTGGGGCTACACAACACCTACCTAGAAAAGATAATAAGGTAAATTTTCGAAAAACCACCCGATGAAGTTACAAACCCTATATTGATGGGGTCTCTTATCCCATTCTAACCGACGGCCAGCATAGTGGGAAAATGATCCAAAATGGCTTTGAGCATCCACAAGATTGCATGCTGCCCATCGAGTAGAACGTTTCAGTAGGAGGAGAGAGTGGCAACTCAGAAGGCGATATCGTTTGTGAAGAGCTGCACACTGGACGCCCTAGTTTGAATTAACCCTTCGCTTAGGGGCGTGCACCGGGGTGTGCCAATGCAAAAAATATAGTTTCCTCGAGTTCCTGCTGAGAGTTGGGAAGCTCGGAGGGGGGGGGAGATGATGTGAAGGTAGTTCAGGATGGTCGGACATTTTGTGTGTCTACGTATCCACAATCGCGGAACAATTCACCAAGACCACCGATGCCCTCATCATGAGAGTACAAGCTCGACGTTCATATCCATGACCATGATATCCCATCTATCCTTTTCATCCTGACTCGTCCAATACGTTAACCCTGCCTTGTTCCCAAATATCAGTTACTTATTATCTTAGTTAAGGACCAAACAAAAACTGCTAGTGTTAAAATCATCGGATGGTGTGGGCAAACCAGTTGGAACAGGCGTACCAGTCAGTCTGCCCCGGAGAACTGTTTGGAAAAATAAACATGTTCACACTGGCTATGCGTCATCTATGTATTTCAAATGCCCTTCAACCGCAAAAATTGCCTTTAGAGGGGAAGCATATGATACATATTCACACCAGCCTATCCCCTCACACTTTTAGGGTGAGCCGGGGGTCAGAAACATTCTCACAGGTGAGCAACTTGATCAGCTTGTGGCCCGGTATCTTGAGAACGTGGTAAGTTTTCTTCAAATGTGCAATATCCCATTCAACCCTGTGCCTTTGAAAACCGTTCTCATAAGTCTTCTCCAACAGGACCCACGCGAGGTCGTTGCAAGTCTTGAAAATCTAAAAGTGACTGCCAAACAGCCGCATCGGCCCTGGAAAATCGTCGACCAAAATGAAACCGCCTGGATGCCGCTGATTCACACTGAGGTACACAGGCGCTTTCCCCACATTTCACAAGTTCATTTCTTTCCCTAATGATATGCACTTGTATAACTATTTTTTATCTTGCGGGTAGAGAATGCCATCAGAGTAACTTTTTGAGTCAGGAGAGGAACATAAGTGCCCAACTACCATAAAGAAAAAGGTCTTTTCGCTACCGATCCAACATGCCGTTGGTCGGAAAGGTTTCCGTTATTTCAAGTATTTTTCTCCAGATACGAATTCTTGGATATTTTTGAGAATTGCTCTCATGTGGCGGCGGTGGTGCCAAAACGTGTTGAAGACGCATACACGGGCTCTGCGACCAAATTCTCTTTCTGAAAGATATCATTTCTTACAATTAATTTGGAAATATGGATTGATTTTAACATTGCTTGCTATATATTACAGTGAGTGACCTATCTCATGAAATGTTGACTGAAATTCTGAAACGTGTTTTCGATTAGGAAGGATTACTTAGGCGCGGTTGTTATACTGATTATCTTGCGGCATGTTCTTATAACATTTCGGACTCGGCCGGATGTCAGCTTTTGAATACACTGTTTTTTAGTCTGCTCTAGAAAAACGTCTTCGGTAAAAAATGGCTACATAAGTAGCATACATTTTTCTCATTGGTTTTCGATGGCCTTGCAAATTCAAATATATCTTATAGAAACCATGAACGAAAATACGCTATCTTTCAGGCAATTAATAGACAATTACGCCTTCTTTATATTTTTTATTCAAGAAAGAAGTACAATCAGGTTTTGAAAAAGTGTTCCAATTCCCGAATAATTTTGAGCCAGATCTGCCATTGCGTTAGCGTTTAGCTATTTCAGTTTACAAGGTGCATACTTTCTACGAAAGAAGAATCACATATTCCTCTATGCGCTTAGGAAGATACCATATAGAGTTTATAAAATTTTGCAATGGATCCGGACTATGTTGCACATTTCACAAGGAGCTGTCATAAACGGCCAGGTACGATGCTATGTGAATGAACATTGTGCGGTCTTAAAAAATCACATAATTAAAAACTTTTTTAAAACCTAATTATACTCCCTCCTTGAATACAAAATATAAAGAAGGCGTAATTGTCTATTAATTGACTGAAAGATAGCGTATTGTCGTTTATGGTTTCTATAGGATATATTTGAATTTGCAAGGCCATCGAAAACCAATGAGAAAAATGTATGCTACTTAAGTAGCCATTTTTACCGAAGACGTTTTGCTACAGCAGACTGAAAAGCAGTGTATTCAAAAGCTGACATCCGGCCGAGTCCGAAATGTTATAAGATCATGCCGCAAGATAATCAGTATTACAACCGCGCCTAAGCAATCCTTCCTAATCGAAAACACGTTTCAGAATTTTAGTCATTTCATGAGATAGGTCACTCACTGTGCAAGAACATAAGTATAAATCGTCTTGAGCGTCCCGAGGGACCGAAAGAAATCACTGTTTAAGTGACTTCTTATCGTAAACTAGCAAAAAACGTCAAGCATGCCCGCCGTGCCTGGCCAAAAAGACGGGCGTCTTGAACTATGACACCGAGTCAGTGACTGGCATCCTTTCGGCCGTGGTCGGGACTATTTGGTGCAGTCTGCGATTGAGTTTTCGTCTTTTATCTCGATTGCAGCACTTGAAATTGAAAGCGCGAAAATTCTCCTTCACAATAGAACCTTGTTGGCATTCCTTGTTACCCTGCATGCGCCTCTAAGGCGCGCAGTGCATCCCCGACTTTAATTTTTGCGATCCAGCGCTCTTTCTTTTCACGTAATTAAGTACTTTTGTCTCGTCTGTTCTACTCTATGTACTATAATGCATTTATCATGCATAACTCTATACTAATTCAGTTACTTCAGGATAAGGGCTTTCGAACGAACTCCTTTTCGGCTGCATTCAAAAACCACACTGTGTAAACAATGGCCACTTAATTATCATGCATTTTTCTCATTGATCTTCGATGTCCTTAAAAATTCTATTGTTTTTCATGGAAAACATACATAGAAATATTCATTCTCTTTCTCATCCTGTGGCAAATTACGTCTTCTTCAAGTTTTATGTCCAAAAGAAGGGTATAATTCAGTCTCTAAGACCTTCTCCAATATCGGATTAATTTCGAACACGACCTGCCGTTTCACTTGCGTTCAGGGTTACCAAACTACAAGTCGTATATTTTTCGCGTACGAAAAAGCATATATTTCCCTACGGTATTATGGAAAGACCATATGGGGTTCATAAAATTTAGCAGTGGATACAAGTCATATTGTAAACTTTGCAAGCCACATTGGTAAATGTAGAGACATGACGTTTTATGATTGGCCATTTCACGGTATCAAAAGATCTCACAATTAGAAACTTTGCAAAACCGAATTCTACCCTTTCCTTTGAGTAAAAAATTGGAAAAGGACGTAATTTTTTCCCGAATGAGTAGACGACTGGATACTTTATGCATATTTTCCATGAAATGGAATTGAATTTTTAAGGTTATCGAAAATCAACGAGAAAACTTCATTCTACCTTAGTTGCAATTTTTTGCAGAGTATAGT